>JXXA01013923.1:0-16015 GCA_000956255.1 Anopheles punctulatus
TTTTCTTCTTCTCGAGCACCACGTAACACACCTTGCACCTTTTGCACACCGTGTATTTCCGGACGCAACGGCTTCAACAATTAATTGGATTAAAGCAACAAGTTCTCTTTGAAAATTATGCCATCCAAAAAGGTATAAACCGGTTTTAATCTTGATGAAAAAATGCGCTACATTTTCTTTCTACCCCTCCCCCACAGCTGCTGGTGCCGTTGATGAAGTCACGTCGATGAACAGGATCAAAAAGTCAATCGTCAGAACGATGGATACGATGTGTTCCTTACTTTCGGTGTTGCAGGTAAAGGGCAACGTGAACGGGAAGACTCGTTAAAGTAAAAGTTCATCGATTACGATTGCACGCTGGGCTGTTGTTGAATTAATGCGACTGCCTTCTTACTTCTACAATCGCCTTCTACAACTCAGCATGTTTGGAGAAACGGCCGAAGCTTTGGAAAATGCATTCATCATTTTCTAAATCGGCGTTTTATTCCAAAAACTTCTCCGCCATGCATATTTAATCATGCCGTGGCACACTAGACTGGCAAGAATAAGCCTCACTCTGTTGTGCCCCCCATCGAGATCAATTAACAAAAACCTGCTCTGTCTTTCAATTACGCACACACGCATGCTGCTGCCACGTGATCGAAACGAAACACACCGCACGTGCGGTGAGCGTTAAAGTAATTGCGCGATTATGTGAGCGGCGGCTACCTCGAGAGTGACACAAATTTGTCAGAAACTTTCACTAATTGCTAATGAAGTGAAGCTACCGGCTGTTCGATCCCGTGACCAAAGGACTGTGGTTACCGCCAACGATCTTTCATTGCGGTAAACGCTATGGGAAAGTTTAGCGTCCTTCCATACGGTTCTATCAATAATTCAGTAACGCTGCTCTGCTGCAATTGGATCCATTCGAGGGATAAAATAGTTAAAAATAGAAGCCACACTGCTGGCTACAGCATACCGCAGGCTAGTTGCAGCGAGAAATAAAAGAAAGCTAACTTGAATCAAATGTGTTGCAAGCGATGATGTGGTGCATTGCGTAATATAAGGAATAACAACTACGTCATAGTTTATTTGTTCTTAAGGCATGTTTGTTATATAAAGCGCCAATACTAAGGAGACAGTAAATTCCTGTACTATAATGTTGTGCTAAAAAATAATGTATTAAAATAAAATCCGTGATGTACTGAACAAAATAATGTACTAAAAAATAAAGTTCATAAGGATAACGATTATAATACTATAGACATTAATGTTGTACAAATATAATTGAGAGTCTTTCCTAAATGTATCAAATATGAACTCACAAGTTCATGTAAATGAAACAGCCAGATGTAGTTGTAAACATAGTGATGTCAACAGGCGTCAACAACCAAACGTTTAAATAAAATAGTTGTGAACATAAGCGGCGCCGGCTTTCATACAGAACCGACAAAACACACATCTAAACTGTCGTTAATCCAATATTAATAATCCAATCCAATCAATATTTAGCGATTCTAATATTGATGTGATTGGATTTTTTTTAGCTAATAATTCAAGGCAACAAAGTGTGTGTCAATTTATCCATATTGATCGCAATTGTTAGTGCATATTGGCTTTATTGTTGCTGTGCTATTGAATGTCAGATTTCTTAGAAATGCGAACAAAGTTACTAACACATTCATAAAATAATAAAAAATATAAAGGTACAAAAAGCAAACATTTAATAAAACTGTAATAACTTTACGATCAAACATGTTATTCAATTTCGAAACAACACAACACAAATATCTTAATTTTTTCTAACCAACTGGATTCGTCTAACGACAAAATGGTTCTTACAATAATACAATCATTAAACGTCCGCAATTTGAACCACCCGCGCACTATTTTATCACAAGAAGAGCACGTGCTGCTATGCAGCAGCCAAACGTTTGCTCGCAACATTTTTAGCATTCCTCAAGCGAGTAGTTGTGTTGTTACTGGCATTGACAGCTTCAGTGGCGACGTTCTGTCGCAGCTCCTTACGGGATTTAAATTCACGTGTTTTAGTTATATTTTACACGTGAAACCTCCCCACCGTTAGCATGGAGCGAAGGAACAGTTTTGAAGAATGTTGTAAGCTTTATATCACAATAGAAGGCTAGAAAAAATACAGGCATCTGGAGACAAACTTGATAATCATAAAATAATACGTAGAACATAAATGGGCATTAATGGTTTATAATAAAGTGTTGCTTACCTGAATGAACAGCCACGACGTGACCAAAGCCAAGCTACTGTATTGTCCGTTGAAACGATAATGATAGGCGTAGAAGGAGAAGTGATATAAATAGAAGAACCTGCAGAAAATGAAAGAAAAGATAAACGCAAGGATAAAATAGTTGAAACATTCGACCAACGCGCAAACAAATGGACAAAGTATCGCTCATTAAATAGACCCGATATTTACGTTTTTAAAAATAGATTTGTCAATGGAATAAGTATTCATGTGCACGATGAAAGCAATGGGATACAAACAGAAAAAAAGTACCGTGAGACTCGGCAACGTAACCGAAGTGTGCGCTAATAGGTTGAAAGTTTCTTTCCTCATCGATATGCCTATTATTACAAATTCCAATAGGGGAAAAAGGAAATATCAGTAGGGGGGAAAAAGATGTGGACCAAACCAAGATTGCAGCTGAATGTGCTACCATATCTCACATTGTTTAGAGCGCCGAAAACCCTCCGTCACAACCTGTGCCGTACGCTCGCGTTTGGGAATGTGTGGGTTTGAGCAAATTGACAAGGAAAAGTACGATTGACGGGTTCCGGTTTCCTATGGCATTTTCCAACCAACAATCCTTTTCTTGATCCTTTCTTCCAGCGAAACTCAAAGATCATCTCTGAACAATTCGCCGTTCGAGCGGCGTCGCTATCGACGTTTCTTTTTGGCATACCCTTCGAATTCGGTGAACACGTTGTGTCACTTCCACCGGTTTTCCATCGCTTCTTGGATGGCGAAACAGAAAATGGAAGCAAACAACCAAACAAACAAAAACTCTCACACACACACACACACAGGCCCACATCCCGAAACGCGGATAAGTGGTCATAATTTTATGAAGAGGGTTAATCGAAGGAACATCATCTTCATCTGTCTCACACGCGGAGGGGTTTTCCGGTGGAACGACGGGATACACAGATAAGTCCCGGTAACCTATGGTGACGACGGTGGGGGACGAAAGGATGTCAGCGTTCGGAGGGTTTTATATTTAGGTCAAAAATTTATTCAATTTCGACCCACCGAGCTCCCTCGGCCAGAATCCCTCGTCCCTGAAACCGGTGCAAAGAGGGAATCCTTTCGTTTCGTGTGTTTGTGATGATCTTTATCAATAAGTAAACCAAGAAGGCTGGCTGATTCGAGCCGACCGACGTGGTTGGTCAATTGAACCATCTAGGCGTTGTCGTTTGACATGTCAACCACCAACACCGAAACGTGGATGAGAAAAACGATTGTTGAGGGATTTGCTCGCTAAGGAAGTGAAGAAAACGGTCTCCATAAACGGCTCAAAATCCCAAATAATAACGTGAAACGAAGGGCTGGAAGGACGAGTTTTTTTTGCCTTCCAATGGATTGCCCCGAGCGCGTTGCAGTTGCTAAACGAAGAGCAACAAGAACAAAAAAAATGGTAGCAGGGGTTTTCGCTAACATTATTTTAGCACACTTTTATTTTTTACCCGAAACACACAGCCCCACTTTTGACCATCCTTTAAATATTTTATTTGTCTCAACAGAACAGCTTATACGTTAAGATTACCTACCCCGCTAGCGAGCCTACTCTGTCGGGGAGCTCTCATTAAATCAACCCTTTCCCAGCAAACACTTTTATAGAAATGTCACTCAAAGACGGTAGCAGAGTATAAGGCTGGGAAAAAAAATTAAACCTGAAAGGATCATAAAAAATGGTCACGATAATAAAGATGAAGTGATAGTGACAACGCCCTTCTAACGTAAAGACAACATACAGTGTACATCGCAGGCGCTTCTCGTTCGAACGTTTCGGTTCCTTGTTTTCAGTTCCTTTCACTGCCACGAAACCGAATCTCAGGCTCAGAAAGTCTCGCATCGAAGTGCATTGCCTAATGTAAAGCCAGCATAAGCAGATTCAGAGCCACCACCGGGCGTCACTGCAACGCAGACCAAAAGAAGCAAAAGCGTTGGGCATGCAGATTCCAACAGGGCCCAACGACACATAACGGCAGACAACTAAGAACCCCAAAGTGTGCAAAAGGGCAAAAGGTTCCTTGCCGTACACATTCTACACATTGCGCATACATAGCGAGAGAGCGTTACGAAACGGAAACCTGTTGATTCTTTTATCCCGTGCATTGGGATTTAACAGCTAGTTTCCCCACCGGTACCACCGGAGCGAAAGCGGTGCCTTCGTACAGCCGGCTCGGAAGAGGAGCCACGCTGGACGCAGTAGAATCACTGCGATGCGATTTTCATCGGATTATGCAGTGCTGAAAATCTGAAATCTCTTCTGGAATACTTAATCATACGAGCTCTTCCGGTGGTGCTGGACAAAACCGTGGCGGACATTCGCAGCGAGGGCGAACAACGGGTGTGAGTGTGTTACGATGTAGGACGACCATGAGATTTTGCTGTTAGATGGTAGACAGTCTTCAAAAGCTGCCATGTCTGCTGCCACGTGACTACCGCCAACAGCAGGACCCATTCGACACTGAATGAAACGACTGAATTTCTCCACAGACCAACTGAACGTCTGCCATTTTGAAGCGTATTCGCTTCGATTGCTAGTCCTAGTACCGCGTTGCAGTAGCAGCAGCTCCCTGGTGAGGCAAATGATAATTGACACTAATTCGGTAGTTCGGTCGGTGAGAAGGTTAATTGCGTAGTGGCCTCAAAGCCAACACAACCAGAGAAGTGTTTCCTCTCGTCTGCTCTGATATAGTTGTAGCTTATCTTTTCCTTTTTTTAATGGCTTATACCCGCCCAATCAGAAGAAAAGTAATAAACTATTTGACAAATAACATATTTTTGTGTATATTACAGTTTACCAAAATTTTTAATACATATTTCGTAGTATCCACTAGCGGTAGCAAGTGAAAAATAAACGAAATGATAATTTATACCATCATACAGCAGCGGATTCAATTAACTGTACACGTAAGCATGGTTCCCGCGAACATTGCTCTTTATTATACCGTGAAATTTGTAGCAGCCACGCCAATGAGGAAGTGAATGAATACGAAATCGTTTGGTATATCGGTGAAAACGGAAAATGCAAACAATGTTATGCTAGCTCATTTGAGTTGAAATTGAATCGGAGCCGTATGGAGGCCGTCATATTTTTCAACAAGCATCAGGTATGCCTTACCGCCCCGTTCGTTGCCAACCGCAAACCGCGCGCGCTCTTTTATTTTATTTTGGCCAAAACCGATGGGTGGAAATGAGAAAAAAATGTCGAAATTAAATATTTCGATTCCGCATGGTGATTTTTAAGGATTCTTATTCCGCGCGCACACACTGCAGGAATCACATTCGCTACACCTACGGTTCTAGCGCTTGTGTGATACCATCGGCGCTAGTAGCCTCGTTTATTCGCATTCCCATGACCCTTGTTACCGATGCAACGGATCGGGCATGGCGTACCCGATCCGGCACGCAATAAACACAACAAATCCTTAACAAAATTGTGTGGCAGAACGGGGCAGCGAGTAGGCAACGAAAGGAATAATAGTATAATTGAGTTTGAGCCAGAATACCAACAATAAAAATAACCGTAAATGTTAATTCTTTTATCGCAAACCCGGAGCCCGTTCTTCCTGGAACGTATTCATAACGCAAATGAAGCTAGATAAATGTCGGTAAATTTAAAAAAAATAAATATATATATACTGCTTCCGTATGATGCGGAATCCGTGGGCGATGCCTAAAATCGATGTTTTTAGGCAAGTAGGAACGTTAGACGAATGCACAAACATGCTATAACTGAAGCATGATGTCAGGCACGCATCAGTAATTTGATAAAACTCATTGAACGAACAGCTCTATCGTATTTCGCAATTTCATATCTTATGTCCAGAAAATGTAAAATTAATTACCGAAACGAAAAAAAAAACAAAAACAATTAGAACAAACCATATGGTATTAAATGACACAACCAACCCAAATGGTACAAATTGATTTACTTACTTGTATACGACTAATTACTTTCTATAATTGTGTCAGTTCATATTTATAAAATAGTAATAAAACTATAAATAGTAACAAAACCAACTATTATTCAAAGATTTTACTCAGAGCGATCAATAAATGTTAAGGTGTGCGTTTTGGCCCAATTTTACGGAACCGCCCATCTGCGATAGTTTCACAGTAGTTAGTTTATTTCTGCCAGCACATTTTTTCTTAGTAAAATGTAACACCAAGGAAACCCGTTGCGGAATATCATCTTAGAGTGACCCTGAAATGGGCTAATAAACCTACTTTAATTGATCTCTTAAACGCATCATTATTAGCAGCGTCCAGGAAAAGAACAAATAATACTTCACTTAGTTGTCATGGAGCAGGCAATGAGCAAGGCAGGCGGCTTAGGCTGTGCAATAAAATAGCACTTCCGTGCATTTGCCACACATCGCCTTGGTCATTGAAAGGTCCATTTTCGTTGCAAAGCTCCTGCCTTTCACGCCTTTCAAGATTATTGCGCTGTAAATTGTAGTTAAACTACCGCCAAAATAGTTCCAGTAACTTGCTCGATATTTCCAGACGAACGTTTACCAACACTCAACAGTACATCAACACAGCTTATTGCAGTGATCACGATTATGTAAGTTTAATGTTCCGAAACGTGACAATATTCAGTTACGATTGCACGGCACCGATTATAATGCACTGTGCGGTGGAAGCGCACGGTATAGTAGCTTCAATAAAACCAATTAATATAAATGTAATCTCTTAATCCAATCATCACATACAGCTCCGCCCCTACGCACAGATCCCGGAACCAACGCTGCACCACCACCACGATCGTCACGTTTGCCGTGACAGGCAGGGATCGGTCGGTAAGAGCATAGCATAAGCTGACGAATAGTTGACAGAGAGGTGAAAGGCAATCCCAGCTGTTGACTAGCGCTTGACTAGCCAGTCGATTGTAAACGATGGACGAGTTGTAGGTTGTAGGTGTGCCGAGTAATGGGCCGTGTCGTGTCCACAAACACAGAAAAGACAATGAGTAAGGGATTCATTAAGACGTTGCCATCTGTACGGAATGGAAACCGAGTGCCCGACAGGGGATGAACACCTTGAATATGACGGAAATAAAGGAGTAGCAACTTGCCGAGAGCAGAAATGTCCAGCAGTCCAGATGTCTGGAGGAAATGGACATTCCTGGTTGAAACTGAGAAGGTCTGTGGTGTGCGTGTTTGTGGAACTGGGCGCTTTGCGTGATGGCCGAACTCATTTGCCATTTCAACCGCACTAAATTATAATCCAAATAGAAACAGACCTTACCCTATCCCTTTGTATGTCCTCCCACCTAGCCCTGCCCTACTCTCGGCTACCGTCATCTCGAACGTGCCGCGGTTGTTTGCAGATGGGAGCTATTGAAAATGAATTGAACTCTTGTACGGCGTGATCTTTGCAGCATAGAAATCCATATCCGATTCCGAACCAGTTTCAACACGGCAACGACAACGAAGAGGTTGGGAAATGTTCCACAATGATTCGCACAATTGAACATGTATACGCTCCGGGGAAGGAGGCCCGGTGCGAGGGTCTCTTAATTTTCTATTTTAATTTAATTTCTGTACATCAGCCCAGCAATCCTGCCAGTCGGTTGGAATGCGACCTGTCCTATCATGCAAGCTATTGGCATACAGAGGTAGAGGTTCCATTCACAGCTACATACTATCAGCTCGTCGGACTCTCACTGGACATCATTCGCTTCCTATCTCTCCACTAACACGATCCGCAAAACATCACCACCACCCCCGCTACCCATGTTCCCTTTTTCAGAAACTGGTCGTAATCACGTGCAATCATGTGGACGTAGCAATGTAATGCGCGAAGCGGGTCGAAGCTCCGCCAAGCCACGTTCGACAGCATCACATGACACACACACACCCACACACAGGCAGTGACCGTTCACCAGCGAACAATTTTCTCCAATTTACCCACAGGGCCCCGGAAGTCAAATAGAGCACACACACACGTTTAGTCACCACGCCGATGGTGCGAATTTCCCATTCCACTCCGGTCCCGCCGACAACATGGCCGGCCATTTCCGCATTATCTTACGGTATGGATTGGTACGAAAAACAACAAAGTACAACAGGCAGCTCTATCCGCCCGATCGGGAGCTGCTGCTGGCAACAACCAACACGCCGCAATTAAGAACCGCTCAATAAACGAGACGCGGGCGCGGAACGCAACACAAAAAATCGATATAGATTGCATATAATTTGCCTCGCATTTCAACGTGCTGCACATTTAATTTTTAATTGAATTGCCCATCGCAGTTGATTCTTACGGCGTACATTCATTATTTTTCTTTTCCTCCGGCCAAGAAAAACTCTTCAATCTTGGTCTGCAACAAGCAGTGAAAACACAAATGATGAACTCTAGGGAATTCGAAGCGTTACCGAAACATTTGAGCGACGCTAAAAACGGTAGTTCAAACAATGATTTAATAGAGCGTCGTATGCGCGTGTTTTTCCTTTAATGGCATAACTATGTTAATGCCATGCTATTTCACCACCCAAATGTAGCGCGAGTTAAACGGCAGTGGTGCCGCTCGCATCGAGCTTCTACCATGCCACATAAGCAGCTTTTCCCGGGCCAACCCACCGTTCAATAATTATTTCCCATAAATTTATATCTTCATCGACCGTCGACCTCCTCCCGTGCGATCAAAACGCGATGGAAACCGTACGTTGTGTGGTGTGCGCCATATATCAACACAAACACCCTTCCGAACCCAAGACTTGGTTTGCACTACTGTTGGGTATCGAAGTAGCTCGTAGTTGAAGTGTGCAAAATTTCATACAACATATTGCTGACTTCATTTGCTGGCAGCAAGGAACACAGTAACCGAGTAGCCTCTATACGGTTTAAAGGATTCACACAGCACAGCTCATTTCACTACACAAATGCTTTTCATTGGGCATGCTAGGTGGACCCACGCCCAGCTATTAGGTCGCTGTGTTGTGCTGCTTTTGTAGTATAGCTACAAAAATAATCGACAGCAGACTTCTGAGTAGCGGCCAACCGTGCTGTGTCTAGAGATATCATAAATTCTATTTCCTTATGGCATACACACATAACCCTCCTTCCTTCACGTTGCCGCAAGTTCGTCCCCCGTGGCGCCTTTTAAATGCATCTCTATGTCACTACTGTTTGTTTATGCTCGTTTCGAGCTCGGCTGAGTGGTGCCAGCAGCTAGTGGCTCCAAAAGTAGGTGCGTTCCGACGTTCCGAATCCAAATGGGGTTTTACTATGATGGAACGTGAAGCACTCTAACAGTGGTGTAGAAAAAAAAAACAGTACGAACACACCTGCTGCAAACGTCGGTATTGTATCATATCAGCGGAACTTGCGGATAATTTGCTTGAACCACAATAATGTTCCTTCATAGTTTATTTTTTTTATTTTTTTATCACACAACTTAAGTACGCCAGTCTTGCCTTTGTTATGCAGCCACCTAACCCGCCACCTACTCTGCATAATTTAATTTGAGATAGTCTGATTGTTGCCGCTTTTGATGATTTGAACCGTTCAACTCTACCAACTTTTCGTTGAAACCTGCATTGATTATTCGTGTAAATTTTGATTTACAGTACTTTCCATGAGTAATTTACTTAAATCAGTGTACCTTGAAACAAAATCTTTGAAAACGATTTTTAAAAAAATATTTTCAACTACCATTCTCTCATGAAAAAGTCACTATAATAAAATAGCCGGTATAATTGTAATCAACAGATCCCGATACCGTTGATGTGGGTCAAATGAAATTTAATTCCTTTGTTGGACATAACTGGTGTATATATTTCGAAGTTTTCAACCTTTCCAAACTGCTCAAACGTTAAAAGAATCACTGGATTCTCGTTGGAAAACGTTGTAAAAGCAACAAAACAAATGAAAAACACTGTATCAACCATAGTTCGAAGTACTTCACATACGTCTACATCACATCGTCACAGTCAGCGATGGACAACCCCTCGCATCCGTTAGCATATTCCATTATTAATATCTTCATTTGCAACTTTTCCAATCCTCGGCGCTCGAAACCCACCACCATTTGCACTCGCAAATTTCATCCATTCCCACCACATATCTCGCGTGGATGCTGCCGTGCATCTGACAAAATTGTGGCATTTTTGAAAACACATTACCATGCATTTTCGTCACCGGCCGATAAAACGAGGCCGTTCGTCCACCGTGCCAACGCGAGCGTGACAATGTGCGACCGTTCTGTTTGTTTTACCAAGCCCGGCATTTGAGCGAAGGAAGGAAATTAAGTTCCCCGGTTTCCTAAACAACAGGTGTGTGTGTGTGTGTGTGTATGTGCGGAACGGTTCTCCAAAGAGACATCCCGATGTGGCGAACTTTTATGTGTGTATGTGTGTGTGTTAGAGAGAGAGAGAAAGAGAGAGAGAGAGAGAGAGAGAGAGAAAGTGTGTTTGTGTGCTACTGGCAAAGAGCGACCTCACCTCACCGATCGGAAAAACATTCATCGCTATTATGAGTGAGCATTAGTGAATCATAATTTATTGTAATGCCATTCCGCATCGCGTAGGAAAAGCTTTCGGGTGGGACGCAGTGGGTGGAAATTTTCCACGCCAACGGTGGAATGCTGGTGGTAATGTGGGACCGCCTTGCGATGCGATGCTGTTCCCCAGAGGAGTGGTGGAATGGCCCCCCCGTTGCCTCCCCTGTGTAGCTCGAAAGTATTCTTCGATTTCGTTCGCTTTATGGTTACAATTTGCTCGTCGGTGGACGGTGGACAGAGCATAAGGACATTAACGGAAGGGTGAGCGTGAGTGACGGTGAGTTTCTTTACGCTTCCTTTCTTCCGAAGTTCCCCTCCCCCACGGTGGAAAACATGGAAAGGCGTTTTGGCATTTTTTTTACGATTGTTATTTTTATGAGAGCATCGGTAAATACCGGTTCCGGCAGTAAGGGTGGCCGGGCGGGTGATACCTCTGGGGGGGGATTTCCTTTTTGGGAACGAGTCTTGGGTACGCCCCGCGGAACACGGTAAACTGTGGATGGATGGATGGAGTCGTATTTCTGGCGCTTTGCATTCGTTGCCTACTAAAAACATACACACTCCTCCCGCAACTGCCAAGGTACGTTCCACGCTCGAAGCGAAGCCACCACACGCGGCACTGAAAACAAAACCCAAAATGTAGGTGTGGTAGGCTATAGATAATTTATTATCGTTAAACAACGGAAGGGAAACACATTCGGGAGGCACAGACAGGCACACCGTAGGGTGCGCGAACACTTTGTGTCTAATAGATTTCCCGAGCAAACTGTTGCAAAATTTGATACGTTTTCGCTTTTTCTTTCTTCGAACTCGACGACTCACTGTGTGTATGTTGTGTGCCCTACTACTGCTGACGGTGATGGCAAAGGCGGTGCCACTTAAACGCACAACCGCCCCCACCTCCCACCATACGCCACCTACACCCAGCGGGCAGGCGTGTTACCTTCGGCTGCTCGCTCGGGCGACGATGGCGACGCCTTGACGCGAGCTCGTCGAACAGGGAATTAATGGGGATTACTATATCGGCGCTGCAGGCGCAAAACAACGTCGGAGTATTTACAGAGCTTGAAGGAAGCAGTGTCATTAGAGAATGGCAGTGGCAAAGGCAACACAATTCACTGGCGGACAAAAAAAAAAACTGCGTTAAAAAAAGCACACAACGATGAAAAACAGCGGCGTTGTTGTGCGTACGAAAATTGAAACTTTTCTACAAGACTTTAGAGTGCTGTTGGTGCTGTTGTTTGTGCGGTCTGCGACACAAAACAAACATATCATATTATCAATCTTGAGGTTTTAAAATGGAAACACACTCATCAACATCAACAGCACATTTCGTGCTACGAAAAATGGTTCCATCAAGAGAGTGATTAACGAATACAGTAGACGTAATTAAATGAATGGCAAAGATTGCTATGAAACATTTATCTACCTTCTTGAATCAATGTTAAACAGAGAGTGGGACACACAAATAAGTTGATACATAACTTGCTACTGTGTCAATTTCGTCCAACAATTTAAACCAAATTCAAACCAAATGAATCTGACAAACAGTTTTAAAAGCGTTTTGTCAAATTTCTGTTAATAAAAGACTAACAGAACCATTAACAGAATTGATTAATTAACAGAAAAAAATCATTTTGACGACTCTCATATGGAATTGTAGCCAATGTACAGGCACTAAACTAACGTCATCTGGTTAAGAAGCTGAAATGTACTGACTAGCAAACACCAGAAACACAACACTAATACCACAACGCAAAAATAAGAAAACGTAACGCGTGGTAAATGGGTTTCGATTGTTTTTCCAGGGCACATAATTATGTTCGTCGATAACAACGCGCTTCCCATTGGCGGTCAACCGTAATAACAGACTCAAAGCACAACACAACTCAACCCCTCAACTCCTCCCTCTCCCCATCCCTCCCCCCGCATCCTTCCCTACACCTTAAATGCAATCAACCAAACGTTATGCGGAAAGCAATACTGATTTGGGACTCATTCCTGCTTTCATCGCTCAACCATCGGGCAAAAGTTTTCTCGGCGCACTTGTCACAAGCATGCGATTCCACAATTTCGCTGCTTCCAATGCACGCTCGAAGCCACGAACGAACGCCTTCGGTTGATTTTCATTTGATGATCGAATGTTGTTTGTTGTTTTTCGCCCCGTTTTTCGTTGCTTAAAGAAACACCAGAAGATTGATTGATCCCTGGCGGAGGAAATGCTGTTGGGGGAGGAGCCTTCCCATGCCCGTTTACACCAACTCTCCCACGACCGTTCGACCGTCGTTTGAGTTCTGAGGGAATTCGAGATTTTCAAGAGAGGCTTTTAAAGGGTGGTGGTTTATCGCGTTTTAATCAACCTTCGTGATTTAATCGGAATCCGCAATCGAGATTAAATCATCTGAACGTGATTCCATCAAAACCGACATCGTCCCAGCAACAAACCTAAATCAATGCACGAAAAATACGTATTGGATGTAAATTTTCCATTTTCTCCATCGATGGATAATCCGAGCGAAGTATCCCATAGCCTCGTAATCAAATATTTTCAATGATCTTCCCGGAATGTTTCTAGAATCATTGAAAAATTGGTGAGGCTCTACGGGTAAGTTTCCTTTTACCCGTTTCGTTTGGAAGAGAAACAAAAGGAAGCCCCTCTTATCCGAAAACGAGAGAGAGAGAGAGAGAGAGAGAGAGAGAGAGAGAGGAGATTCCGAGGTTCCCCAACAATACAGCGATACGGGTAGCGACAAGCCCAAGATCCTGCAAGCAGCCAACAAGGATCCGCCGCTTTAGATAAACAAACCGAAGGAGAAAAGGTAATAAGCTACGAATATTTGACGACATGGGACGCGGATGAGATAGCGAGCGGAGCCACTGAAGCACATTCGAAGTAGCACGGATAGGTTCAATATTTGTTCAAATAATAAAAATTTCGGCGACGTTGACGACAACGCCGATGACGGAGGGCACATCCGCACACCACGCGTTTCCGGAGGACAAATATTGAAACAGTGAAATCGTTCGATTTCGCAAAGTGGTTTTACAGTGTAACTGATTCGAAGATTACCGCCCGCTTGCATGCATGAAACGGGTCAGAGCCGAATACGAGTTTTTATCTTTGTTTTATTATTTTTGAGATCAGAGTGGCAGCAGATTACAAAACAAACATGAATTTCGGGATGTTGGCACCTGAATTTGATTTTAGTTTGCGCAAGCAAACTCCACCGGATGATTTCCTTTCAAGTGGACTGTACACCCAAGAGAACAATCAACGCAAGAAGCATTGAGTATTGAAACCCACACAACACGCAAGAAGTTGCAGCTGTTTAAGAGATTATACCTTAACAACAGAAAAAAATTAATATGCAAACATGTCATGCACAACACTAAACACCAACATTGGCCGATTTCACTTATTTAGCGATGTGGAACAAGTTGTTTCCTAGACGCAATAAATCCTGAAGTTCCAGCATATCAAGTTCTAAATATTAAAGAAAACACCCATCGATGATATTCACCGTGCAGGCCTTCAAAGTCTACCTGCATATTTTTTCCAATCCTATCGGTGTTCCGAATCCCGGACGAGTAGTATTGATTACCGGACGAAGGCAATGCGACTAAGAGGAAACGAAACGACCGCAGTCGCAGTAAGATCATGACAAACTCGGGCAGGACTTGGCCCGCAATCGCCCACAACGGAACGGCTTGCGCGGAGAGGGCTAATCTTTTTCGCCAGTTGTTCGGGATTCTATTTATTGCGAAAGAGATCTGATCCGATCTCAACTCCGATTGCGATAGGGCCACGGTGCGAAACATGGTGAGCGGTAGAGGGAAGTAAAAAAAAACAGTAAAATAAAAAAGCTCAGCTTCAATCGCAAACAAAAACATCCCACGATTTATCTTGTCTGGTCAGATTTCTTCAACCTCTTTCCGGTAGCGGTGAGAGGATTGGCGGTGGTGTCTGTTTGTGTGAGTTGTTTTTCCAACTCTGATAACACGAACGAGAACAATCATTCATATCGAAGTACGCAGAGGTGAATGTGTTTCACAGCCCGTTTATAAAAATAAACACATTTTTATGCGTACAATTTTTTTATCCGCAGATGGTTCAATCCTTTCGCTGCATGATGCATACAAAGATATGATAGTATGTTTCTCCATAGTACTCCATTCAAAAAGATGCCAATGAATAGGTTTTTTTGCTGTTACTGTGACAGGTACCCATCCAAATCGAAAGAAGTAGTCTAAACAACGAAAGAAGTAGCAATATCTGAACGCGTTTGTGAAGTCGTAATTAAACTTGATTCTCAGACACCGTTCCGAACTTCAATTATCGCGAAAGTAGCAAAGGCTAACGCTTTAATCCTTCCATCGAAATGATGCTTCGTTTTCGAAAAGAAAAACTTCACTCCGCCACAGCACAGCCACAGAAAGAAGCGACGCTGCGAAATATGACAATCAGATTAAACTGTCAAATTAGAGGTACTCGAAACTTTAGAACCAATCTTGTGCACGCTTGGCTGTTTCCTACCAACACGCCCAGAGCGCTGGGCGCTAGGCTGCTCAGAGTTTTGCTTTCTCCTGCTAATCTTTCGGTTTCCCAAGCCGCTTTTCGATCGCCGCTCCTTCTTTTCAATCAGTCACCATGGCAGCAGCGGCAGCCGCACCCGGGGTACATTCAGCAGATGTCCTACTGCTGACATTATTGAATCTTTGCAAATTAACAGCTTGGAGCTCTCTTTCTCTTGTGCGAATGACGCAGATCTCCACTCCGCCGTGGATGGATGACACTACTCCAAATCGCCTTAATTGACAATGCCTACCGACCCGCCCGATTTTGCACAGTTTAGTTCTGCACAACCAAGAGACCTTGGCACAGTCCACCTTGGCAACGCAAAAAGCGTGGACTAACGAACCGTTTTGATTCGTTTTCGATTCCAAGGGATTAAAAATAAGAGATAATTTGTCTGGCGACAGTGTATTCTCGTAGGGCCGAACGATTATGTTGGTAATGTTAACGGAGAGAACGAACGACGGGTTCAACTGCCACAAAAAGTGGCCTTCGACTCGATGGAGTATCATTTAATAAGCAGATTAAGTCTTGATTAGTAGATAGTGTTTAAAAAAAATCGTACTGCAATCAAACTGTACATGCCCAGGCTGCCAAAGGAAACCTTTGGGGGTTCGATACTAAAAAACATTTCCAGTTGTAACGCTACGAATCTTTACAATTTTCCAACAGAAAGAACGTTCACTAC
>JXXA01013925.1:0-10213 GCA_000956255.1 Anopheles punctulatus
CTTTTATCGCTAGCATACACCGGTACACTAACGTCCCGGTATCGGCTGCGGACAGCGCTGAAAACCGACGAACGCATACGTCTGATGGACGAAATCATAGCCGGCATCGCCGTGATCAAGATGTACGCCTGGGAGCGACCGTTCGCGAAGCTCATCTCGCAGGCCCGCGCCAAAGAGATGCGCGAGGTGCTCAAGAGCGGCTACCTCCGGGCGCTCTACATGTCGTTCCAGCTGTTTACGACCCGTGCCGCCATCTTGGGCGTGATGTTGGCGTTTATCGCACTCGACGAGGACATAACCGCGGCGAAGGTGTTCGTCGCCGCCAGCTACCTTTCGAACGTGTCGTACACGATGGCGGGACTGTTCGGTCGTGGAATTGCCGAACTGGGCGAAGGGCTTGTAGCAACCCGTCGACTGCAGCGTTTCCTCGAGTACGACGAAGTCGCGAAGCCAGGAAGCCAGGTTTCGAAGAGTCAAAAACCAAGCGAGAATGGGAACGCCGGTGAAACGAAGCGCCTGCTGGACGATGCACACGACGGACCACTGGCGGATGATGTTGCCATTGCCATGCGTCATCTAACGGCACGCTGGACGATGCCCGGAGAGTCGCATGAAACGGTAGACAAGCAACAGGATGTAGTACCTCCAACGCTGTCCGATCTAGACATAGAGTTCAAACGAGGCCGATTGATCGGTATCGTGGGACCGGTTGGGTCGGGCAAAAGTTCCATCCTGCAGGTGTTGCTGCGTGAGCTACCGGTCGAGAGTGGTGGCCTGCTGATGGGTGATCGTACCATAGCGTACGCCAGTCAAGAGCCGTGGCTATTCACGGGCAGTTTACGGCAGAATATTGTCTTCGGCGGTGAGCTTGATCACCATCGGTACAGGCAGGTGTTGCGGGTGTGCGCCCTGCAACCGGATCTGGCCAGTTTAGTTGACGGTGATCTAACTGCCATCGGCGAACGCGGCGTTTCGTTGTCCGGTGGACAGAAGGCGCGTATTTGGTACGTGATGTCGTGTGAATTCATGTTTCTTCTTTTTTTGTTCTTAACATTCCCTTCCCCTTCCTTTTTCAGCTTGGCTCGGGCGGTGTACAGAAAAGCGGACGTATATCTTCTGGACGATCCGCTTAGCGCTGTCGATGCCCATGTCGCAAAGCACCTGTTTGATCTGTGCATCGGCAATCGGGGGTTTATAAAGCGACATAATCCCGACGCCACACGCATCCTCGTAACGCATCAGGTTCATTTTCTCAAGCAAGCCGACTGGGTCGTTGTGATGAAGGAGGTAAATCAACGGCCAAACGATGAGCACTCTTTCATTGCTTTATCTGACCACAATTCGCTTCGATCGCGCAGGGTAAAGTGGAGGCACAGGGAACACCGCACGATCTTCAGCAACGAGGTATCGAGCTGGAGCACCAGGAGGCCACGGACACGACCGAAGACGCTCCGATGCACACCTTCTCGCGCACGCTATCGTACACATCGGCTAGCTCCAGCGCAACCGTCGATAGTGCGACACTCGTCGCACTCACTTCCGGCGTTCTCGATGACGAAGCGACGGCGCGCGATAAATTCGAATCGACGTCACAAGGAGCGGTTCCGGGGTCGGTGTTCCTGCAGTACGTCTCCAGCGCTGGCAGTTGGTTGATCTTCGTCGGCTTAATTCTTCTGTTCGCCGTCACCCAGCTGATCGTGAGCGTGGCCGACTGGTGGCTCTCGCTTTGGACGGCCCAAGAAGAAGGCGGATCGATAGCCGGCGCTGCTCGCAACCAAACCGCAACCGACTGGACGGACGCGCTCGATCGGCAGACGTGTGTGATCGTGCATTGCACGCTTGTGGCCACCATCTTCTTCGTCGCGATAATGCGCGCCTTCGGGTTCTACAAGGCGTGCGCCCGTGCCTCCCAGTCCATACACGACACCGTGTTCGGGGGTTTCATCGCCGCCAGGATGCGATTCTTCGAGACGAACCCATCGGGCCGTATCCTGAACCGATTCTCGAAGGACATGGGCGCGATGGACGACCAGCTGCCGAAAGCGATTCTCGATGCAACGCAAACGCTGCTCATGTTTGCCGGCGCCATGATGGTGGTGGTGTTTGTGCAGCCATTCTTTATGGTGCCGATTGTGGTGCTGTTTGTCGTGCTGCTTGCTGCCAGGCGAGTGTATCTGCGCACATCGCAAAACACGCGCCGGCTGGAGGGAATAAGTAAGTTGAGCAAACGTTGCACATTTAACCGAAATGGTAACTATTTGGAAATGGTAAGGATTCGAAAAAAATCAAGTCCTTAACCAATGTCTCCATTTCGTGTGTAAAAATAGCTAACATTTATCCAAATATCGAATGGTTTAACAAACGCATGAGATCACTTTCCTCCGTTTTTGCTTTTCATCAGCCCGATCACCAATTTTCACGCACATCGCAGCCACCCTGACGGGGCTACCGACGATTCGCTCGTACGGCGTGCAGCAGCTACTTATCGACGAGTTCGACACGCACCAGAACGTCAACACGGGCGCGTACTTCATGTTCCACTCCGGTCGTATCGCGTTCGGACTCTTTCTCGATAGCATCTTCTTTCTGTTCCTATCGATCGTCACGTTCAGCTATCTGCTGCTCGACGAGGACGCGGTCGGGGCACGGGTCGGTCTTGCGATCACCCAGATCGGCAGCATTGGCAGCCAGCTGCAGTTCGGCATCCGGCAGAGTGCGGAAATGTTTAACCATCTGATTGCGGTGGAACGTTTGCTCGAGTACCGGGAGCTTCCGGCGGAGGGAAGTGAGCCGACGAAACGACACGAAGCAGGCCAACCGACTAAACCGGTGTCGGCGGTCGTTCCGCTGGCGGCCGATTGGCCACAGCGCGGTGCTATCGAGTTTCGAAACGTTTCTTTTCGTTACGACGAGTACGACGTGGCGGTGCTGGAGAGTCTTACGTTCACAATTGCAGCGCGGGAAAAGGTGGGCATTGTGGGTCGAACCGGTGCCGGCAAATCGTCCCTCATAGCCGCCCTCTTCCGGATGGCCCACGTCGGGGGTGACATACTGATCGATGGCATCAACACAGCCTGCGTGCCGCTGGAAACGCTCCGTTCGCATGTGTCGATCATTCCGCAGGATCCGGTACTGTTCTCGGGTACGCTGCGCCGCAATCTCGACCCGTTCGAGGCGTACCCGGACGCGGCACTCTGGCGCGCCCTAGATCTGGTCGAATTGCGCGAGCTGGCAAGCGAATCGTCGGCCGGTTTGGGGCTGCAAGCGTACGTGGCGGCCGGTGGACAGAACTTTAGCGTCGGCCAACGGCAACTGCTCTGCCTCGCGCGGGCCATCCTGCGCGGCAACCGTATCCTGGTGTTGGACGAGGCAACGGCGAACGTGGATCCGGAGACGGATCGCTTGATACAGCGCACCATCCGCGAGCAGTTTGCCGACTGTACCGTGCTGACGATCGCGCACCGGCTCAACACGATCATGGACTACGACCGAGTGCTGGTGATGAGGACCGGTACGGTGATCGAATCGGGCCGACCGGCCGAGTTGGTGACGCGCGAGGAAAGCGAGTTTCGCACACTGGTCCTTGCTACCGGGGCGGATGAGGCGGAGAATTTAATGAAAATGGCCCACAACAGCTTGAAACCGAGCGACACAAGAAAACAGCAATGAAGAAGTGTGCCAAATTTGCTAAGAAAACTGTCATGTATAGCGCGTAGTGTGTGTAATATGTACTTAAAAATGTAGTCAAACATGTTTAAATGGAAAACCTAAACAAGCCAACAGTGCCAACAAACCGTGGTAATAAAGAAAGAAGTGATACATCTCAATTAGCAAAACCTTGTTTATTGAATTGGATTAAATCGTCTAGCTTCGAAAGGAACTGCTCGAACAGATGCTGTTCTATGAACCCTGATTTCTGTGCATCTCTAGCTATGTAGCGAAAGCGTTGGAATTCTTCTCACTAGCGAGCGTTGCATGGTTTGCAATCCTAGTAGACTGAAAAGCTATTTTTGGTGTTTAAATGTCTTTTTCGATTCAACTTCGCTTCCAGTGACCTATACGAAAGACATAGTTAAATTCCAGGATTATTGGTTTTCTGTAGCACCGACACGTAGAGAACAACAAAAGGTTAGGAAATAAGTTTAAAAGAAACTTGTTTTTCTACTACATCGGTGCTTGAATGTTCAACAGCGGTATATTACGTTACTGGGATCAGTTAAAGGAAGCAATTAATAGATTTGATTATTATACCTTTCATGTGGCATAGAGTTGTTTATGGCTTTATACTTGGCTTTGTATAACTTTTTATAAACTCATATATTATCAATACATTTTATGACTTGTTTTTTCTTGTGATGAGAGCGATGTACTAAAGTAAACTCTTTTAAAATAATGTTTAAATCGGGATTTTAAAAATCGACTATGCCTGCGTTTGCTCAAATTCAAAAGGAAGAACAAGCTGACTCCTACTGTCGGTTATATTCGTCAACAATCGGGCTCAAAGCTTTGCTGTCAACATTCCTCCACATTAGTAAGGCTAACACTCTCGAAGGACTGGCACGTACCGTCTATTATCACAAATATTATTTGGGAACCTTAGTGCCCTTTCCCACGCCGTCACTTACGTGGCAACGGTTTCCTCCCCGGACGGAAGTGGTTCGTGAGCAACGGGTTTGAGTGATCCTACCTTTCCGTGCACTGCACCACCTTCGTTTTGGTTAGTCTTCCACGAAAGGTACGTGTTCCAGAACACGGCCACCGACTGCACCAGGAGCACCTGGTAGTTGAGTGGGACGAGATAGAAGTTTGCCAGCTGCACCCACGGCCAGATGTAGTAGTTCGTCAGCAAAATATCGCCGTACTCGTGGCGCATCTTGTGCTTGATCTCGGCCGCGTTGTGCCCTTGCAACAGCCCAATCGTACCGATCAGCGTACCGAGAAAGATGGGCGCAAAGATAAGCTGATCAAGCGCAACCTTCTTAAGTGTTGTGACGGCCTTGCTGCCACCGGAGGAACCGATATGTCGATCCAGTACACCGTACCACTTGCGCAGTCCCGGTCCCTAAAGGTGGTCAACGCAGATGGAAGAGAAACAAGAAGGGTTATAGGTAAGATGCCGATTCTATGTATGCCGTCGGTATACTCACCCCAACGCAGAACCCTATGCCAAAGAATTTAAAAGCACGCATACCGTCGAACGACTTCCAATCCTTTCGCTCGATGAATCCTTGCGCAATCACATCGCCGGCCCCCATCAGCAGCCCGGACTGCACCGACTGCACCAAGATGGGATAGCGCACGAGGGCACGTTTATAGAGCGTTGAGAGAGACATTTTCACCGTCGGTCTATTGCAACAGAAACCGGTGGCACGCAATTGAAACTGCAACCGAAAATAGATCTTCGCCGAGGTGACGGTACGAGAAACACACAGGTATTGCGTTATTGAAATCTAATCAATAATCGAAATTTTGCTCGTACAACGTGGTTCACTGCCGCGATCCCGTAGGGGGGTGTAAATGAACGTGGTAACAGAACCGCACCGGAAACTATTGGAACACTATCGAAGAAACTTAGTTCCACCAGGAAAGGATCGATAGTTAAGCTTCCTACACGGCACTGCACCTTTTCCTTCTCCCACCGTGGACCGCTTTCCTTTCCACGAACGGTGCCCGTTTCGTTATCGCGGCGGCGAAAAAACGAAAACAACCGGGGTATTGTGTGTAAATTTGATTTTACTTTTTTTGTTTACATCTTTGTCAATCTAACATTGACAGCTGTTTTGATTCGAGCTGCCTGTGTAGCAGCCCTGAAGACAATAGCAGCTAAACGTCAGGGCTGTACTCGCAGCTGAAGGAATTTGAAAATCAACTGAATAATCCGTTACGATTGCACATTACTACCACGGGTGACCATAAAATACAGAGCGACATATAATGTGATAGGTTTTTTTTCTCGCTGTTAGCAGTGAAATAATTGAGATTTGAGGCTTTCCGACATCTATTCTGTGTATTTCGGATGTTTTCAAGATGAAAAGAAAACATAATAACTAAGTTTAAATATTATGTTTTCAATGGAAAAAATCATTCCAAAATAAAGGTAAAATAAATACTTGCTGTTGAATTTCTTTTTATTCACCGTATCGCTTCCATTTTACGTAACTCTAATCAACATAATCCGCTGGTCCTTCTTTAATCTGTTCCGTTCAATCGCTATATATATAGGTTTTAGTTTATCATAAATACAACTCTTATAACCTATACATGGTTGCTGCACTAATGTTATGTGATCATTATGGTGTCAAAGGGTAGTGTTCGTGTTTGGTGTGTGTACGTCTGCCGTGTATACAAAATGGATCTTCCTCAGAATTTGTCCTACGTGTCCGCATACCGGTCGGTTTGATTAAAACCAAATAGTTAATTTATCAAAAAATACTAATACACAATAACAAACGGCTTTTTTCCTTGTTACTCGCCGTTTACCGACGTAATTTGTTTTCAATCCACTTCCTCTGCATGCCACAGCACTATTTCGTTTGCCAAGCTGTTTAAAAGGTGACTTTTTGCATCCAACTAAAGCACTCAAACAGCAAACATACGCTGCGAATTGCATGCTTTATGGCGCATACTTACTTACTCAATCTAGCCACAAAGTAAGCAATGCGTTAAGCTAGTATTACTGATTAAATGTTGATCAACAGCCTGATTTGACAACAGATTAGTACCACCGTAACTAATCATAAGGATGTCAGAGTTTTTTTTTAACATAGCCTTCTCGGAAAGTATTTGCTATTATGCTGTCGCCACTTTTCTAATCTCTTTTCTGTTGTTCCTGTTGTATAATTTTGTATATTTTTGTTGTTGTTGGTATAAACGCCAAACCGACGTTAAACGTTCCAAATGTCTAGTATCGCAAATGTAATCTGTCACAGACCTTAGCGTTAATTGTTGTCTTAAAATTTTATCTGCTTCATGTTTACTTCGACAATTGACACATATAGAACAGTGAAATTGTTGGGTTTTGTTGTATTCTTTCACCTTGTTTCATTCGTCATCGAACGGGCATTCGCTTATATTCCGCACTCTTACCAATCATTAAGAATTGTTTCTATCGGCCTACATTCTGCTGTTTTTGTGATGCTTATATGTTCACATTTTTACTAGATCGCTACTGATGGTTTCATAATACTTAATTAAACAGCTCAAACAAAGTGTTTGAGAAAGCATAAAGAGAAAAAAATAGCGCTGTAATATGCACCCAAATCGGCAAACGCAATCGAAACACATTCCTTTCGTTAAAGTCATGGGAAACTAACAGCAGCAGAGAGAGCGCGTTTGAACATTCTAAAATAACTTCGCATGGAAGCAAACTTAGAACAATCAATCTTTTCCATCCACACAGAGCAATATTTTCATTAGTAAGTCCTCAAAAGCATTGGTTGATCTGGTATTATTATCACATGGAAATATTGTTGGACGTGAAACATTCGACTTCAATTCAGTTTCTTTCCAACTCAAAAAGGGGAACGTGCAGAAAACCGAAATAATTTCTCATCTCAAAGATCGTTCAGTTTCGCACGATGTGACAAAAGGGGTTTCGCAAATTCGTTGTTTACCAAGTGAGAGCAGAGCATAAGGAACAAACGATTTCGAACGCGGCATACCATTCTGACCTCCAGTATGTTAGCGTTATTCACTCATACATTTCCTTTCAATAGAATGCACATTCAATGACGCACATGATTTGATTGATGATTTTAATTTGTTTTATCAAAGAACATATTGAAAAGGATACTAACAAAACATAATTAGTTTAAATTATTTCATCGATACTTAAGAATTATCTCTCCCTGTAATAGCTCTTTGTATGTGAGTGGTTGACTAAAGTTGATCAACGATCAATACAAGGATCGCCGTTAAGATCTTCTCCAGCTTCTTCCTATTCGGTCTGACAACAGCAAACACTTCTACTAGAGCACTTTCATTCCACTATTGTTGCTAATACTTAAAGTGTATGCAATATACTAGGGACAAAACAAAATAGTAAGGAACATTTAATTTATCATACCCCACCACATCGGATAACGTTGTTTCGAGATTTGAAAGGGAGTTGGCTTCGTTAGCATACTTTGAACAGTAACAGAACAGTACAGCATCATGGGCGACTTGATGCTTCCGAACAGTGAAACATGATGTCTGCAAACATATATTATACTGATACGGTTCGCGTATACCAATCAGTATACGGTTCGCGTATACGCTTTTACTGTAGCAGGTAAAGTGAAACCGTCTGGTGAAATAAAAAGTAGCTACTGTTCTTTGCTTTGCAAACGTTTTACGAGGCTCCCAACGAGAGATCATTTTAACTGTGGTTATGCTTGCTTGCTCACGTTCAAATTAATGCTATGGTGAAAGGGGGAAGGACGGGTTGATGGTAATTGTCGATGAGGGTTGATCGACTCTGGGTATTTACCGGATACATAATAGCTGATTGCAACGAAAATAAAGCATCACCGTTGTGTTCGTTGTTCTATCTACAAAAAACTGAGCCA
This sequence comes from Anopheles punctulatus, assembly GCA_000956255.1. NCBI lineage: Eukaryota > Metazoa > Arthropoda > Insecta > Diptera > Culicidae > Anopheles > Anopheles punctulatus. The sequence continues at coordinate 8,550 of JXXA01013925.1, forward strand.
CGATTCGCTTACAAAAGCTGCTAGCTAGCTAATAAAAATACTCCCTCTTCTACTATCTTCCCCTTGCTTGCTCTCATCCACTCTTTGTAGCATATCTATCGAGACGCATATCTTTGGCTTTTCAGACTGCACTGCATTACAACTTTTGTGCTGTTGTCTACTCAAACTGTGTTACTGCCAATGTTTACGGTAAAGGTCCAGAAATGAACTTTAAGTGTAAAGAGCTAAATAAAAAGGAAAAATTGATACATGGTAATTGCCATCAAAAACGCGATATCTAGTACGATCTGTAGACAAACTAGTAGGCTACGACTGTTTCCACGTTTCCGTGCTTCAGCAGCATTGCACACAAATTGCGCAGATCGAATGGCAACTGTCTCTGGTGCAAAACCTGCAAATCACAAGTCAGCTCGCAAATGAGATATCGGCAAGGCAGCTTTTACGTTGCGGTTGTCGTCGGTGGCGGTTGACCGTGATTACCCGTTGCTATGCTACTACTACTCCCGTCGGACGCTTTACCGGTACATTCTGTGTGGAAGAGGAAATAAAAAGAAATGGTATTAGGATAATATTTAAAAAAAGTAACATTCTGTACACTTTTTCATTCGCAGTTCCAAACTTTTATAACTTTTAATGACACAAATAAAATAAAATTTTAAATTTAAGGAAATTGTTACGAACATAATAATATAAAACTTGATACAACGTCACTGCACGCTGCTCCGATAAAGATTATGTTCTTGCCGTGGAGTGCTCTCGACCGAAACACTCTTCTAATCTTCTAATGCACACCACAAGACGCATAACCATAAAACAAATACGAGAGATGCTGTCGCCCCGTCCACCAAAAAACCAATGGTTCACCAATGTTGCCAATATTCCACGGAACAAAAACTCATCCTGCTCATGCATGCAAACAACGCTTCATTATGCAACGGAAAACTTCTCGGAATTGAATTTCGATTACGTGTTGGGTAGCAGCTCTGGCAGCAGCACCATCGGACGACTGTTGTTCGTGCTCAAGGACCGTAGCCCAGCCGGACGGAGGACCTGCGGCTGACAGGCCCTTAGAGGTTCGCGAAGCCGCCGCTACACGGGGCTTACACCACTTACCCGAGGTAGAGAGGGCACCGAGTTGCGTCGACAGGTCGGCCGTGGTCGTGGTACAGTGCGTCCCCAGGATGTCGGGTAGCGCATTCCGGCGCCCTATTCGGCCGGTATTGTAGAACTGATGGTGATACTCGTCGGAGGGACCGTCGCCACCGCTACCTGCACTAGCACCGACGGCACCCGTGCCACCACCCTCCGTCGGGCAGTGTTGGCGGGCGGTCGGGTCGTCCGGGCCACCGGCACTCGATTCGCGCAGCTTGTCCATGGTCGCTAATTTGATAATGCTTAACACTACCGTGCGAACACCGGGCGCGTACGGTACGAGCGCGTGGAATCATGTGCCATCATCATTCGCACGATGCGCGTTCGTTGTTTGGTTGCCGTTCCATTCCCACCATCACAGGAGGCGATGACGTTCGAGCGAGTCACCAGCCACAGGTTGACACGGGTTTGAACAATACAAGCAAGAGAAAAAGAGAAAAAGAGAAAGAGAATAATAAGCGAAAAGAAAGCTAAATCAGATCCGATCAGGAGATTCTACAGCCGCCCTCCCT
>JXXA01013927.1:0-14475 GCA_000956255.1 Anopheles punctulatus
ATACTATTTTTCCCTTTTCTTCCGGCGTTTTAACATAAATGAGATAGCATCGCTAGCGGTACATTTCAATCTTACAACAATTCATTCAAAACCATGACCCAAACCATGGTGTTTGCAAGAATTATATCTGTCCAGCTCAGTGTACTAACTCGCAACGATACCTACCGTATCTTTTCCACATTTATGGCTTATTTTCACGTTTAACCGCAAGTCGTGTCGTTCTTTCTTTATTTCACGCATATTTCGTTTATTCGAGGAGAGCAAAAGGAGCATCGTGCTGGTTGCTTCGTACCGTGTGTTTATTATTCATTTATTTACTAGCTGTCACCCGATTTTATCGCACTCACGCAATTAATCATCGACACATATCACAACACAGCACAGGGCGGCCATACAAACGGATATGAAAGCAGTACGGATTGCGCAAATTATGCGCTGTCTTTTGTGTCTGCCAGTTTGGAACAATAAAAAGAGCACGGCCTCGTTGCGACATTGCAATTTTATCGCACGAATTTTTGTCTTTCGCTTAAATCCGGCTCGAGGCCGTGCATGTGGTAGTGTTAATTGGATGCATCGGTAAATTGGTTATAAATGAGTTTCCGTTTTTTTTTTGTATTACCAAGTGTCGTGCACGATCTTTCCCTTTTCGGCGGATTCATGTTAATTAAGATGACAGGACCTGAAACAGCAAGCCGGGAATCGGGATAAAGCCACTAGTTATGATACTTCTATGGCCATGCATTGTTCAAACGTAAGCTTGTTAATATGATGTTGATTTCTAACCAAAAGCACTTTCAACAGATCGTCTGAATTGATCGTACAAAATCGCTCTGAGGACTAAATAAAGCCTAACTAATAATTTTAAACGAAAAGCTAATAACTCTTGAAAATGAAACTGATGCAATATCTATAAAAGATCTAATAAATTAGCAATAACGTCCGATATCAACAGAATCGTACGAACTTATTTGTATGCTTTATAAATTATACCAATTTATACAAAATTTAAAAATTTTACAAATAAATAATTGGTATGAAAAGTTAACTATAATATTTTTAAAACATTTACATTTATTCCTACATGGATGTAAGCCTAAATTTTCTAAATTTAAGTAAGCCTAAATTTTGGTGAAGTCACTGTAAGCATATCGATTCTCAAATAGCGCTTTCTCGTTAAGCATTCATTTCGGTGCTTCGTTGGCTGTTCTAACCAATCGATGATTATGCATGATAATAGTTGACCTTTAAGTTGACGTTTTTTGGGACAGTTTGATTTACTTTACCTACCTTCAATAAGCTGGACGAAATGGAACCATCGTGTTTTTCCGTTCTAAGCATCGAATCGCAGATTATAAGGAAGAAAACAAAAAGGTTGTATGTGTGGCAAAGATAGGAATGAAAGAAACTAACCAAAATGTGCTATCGATATAGGCTTTTGATAAAATTCTAATTTATAACCTCCGTTGATCGGAGCGATTCGGAGAGCGGTGATCGCGATAAGTGTACGCTTCGCAATAAATATGTCAACTTATCCTACATTTTCCTATCGTACACCCGGTCGCATCGAGTCGGCCTAGTTTCGGTTGATAGTTAAGGCTTGAATTTTCTTTATACAATACACGGAACGTTAGTGTAATTAAGCTACTGTCACAATTGGTGCTTCGGTGGGTGTCATGTGGAAGAGGAGGAGCATTGCAGGTGTAGGGATATTTATGTCCACTCTGCGCTAGTCACGCAACCCAGATGCAATGTTGTGCGGTGCGAATCGGAGTATACCATCGGAACCGCTTTTTGGGAGCATACGTTATTTATCACCTGATCGCGACCTATCGTATGACTAAGGCGGACGGTTTATTTCAGGATCTGGCGATGTAGAATGATGTCAAGAAGAAAGGACTCACCTATTCGCCTACTTCATGCGAAAACCAGTGGCCTGTTCGAATTTCTTTACGACTCAATCGATGTTAGCATAGATGCAGCCAATACATTCAAAGTGCTATCGAGAGCTGGGTTCGGCGGATAGTGTGAGGGTGCTCGAGACGTGTCAGCAGTCTTATCGTCTCACCTAGCCCCTACCCTAGACAGAGTCTCTCTCTCTCTCTCTCTCTCTCTCTCTCTCTCAGGTTGTCAGAGAGACCTCTCTCACACACATACTGGTAGAAGGACAATTGCTTTATCCCGCCATCGCAATGTAGAAGCTCTCCAGAGTTCTAGCTGACAGCCGGTTGAACATCATCTCAACTCGCCGAGACGCCACCGAGAGCGTCAAGTGCTCCAGTGGTCTTCTGCTAAACAGCTGCAGCCGTGGTACGGCGGAATGTTGTAGCGTATTTTTTTCATGGATATAAAAAAATAACTAAACGCCTGCTGACGGGCGCGACTAACACGGAAAACAAAGACGAAAAAATACTCGCCTCGCTTTGGTACGGGGTCCCAGCAAGGGCTAAGATAATCCCCCCGCAGTGTTCTTAAAATTCTTCTCGCTGCTTCAAACAAAGCCAGAACCGTGGTCCGAACTTCAGAGACCGTGGCAAGAGACTTTGCGAATAGCACCATCAACTTCGCTTGCACTCACAAATACGCTTTCTGACAGCGCATTGCTTCGCTTGCGGCTCGGCGGCTGTGGCACGGTGAAATAAAGAATGATTCTCCGTGGGCAATCGCGTCTCGTCCGCGTCCCGAGCGGCGACTGCAAGAAAAAGGACAACACTGTTTGGAATCGCCAAGCCCCATGGTGTGATGGTGCAGATCGAAGTAAATTGGTGTTGGGCTCTGTTTCTTTTATTGTTTTTAGCCTTTTTTCTTGGGGCAATCCCGCCAAGGACATGTTGAAAAATGAGTCGCCGAGGATTGCCATTGAAATATGGGAATGTGTTTATATTGCGCCTTATTTTGTTTTTATTTTTAAATCGATTCCACAACAGCAATGCGATTCGTCATGGGGTCAAGCGGTTTCGAGCGGGAAGCGATGGAATACCCAAATATTCAATTGATACAAGTTCAGTGAAAAGTGTTTACTAGACTTATTACTTTCTATCAACCATACGAAGTGAAATTAAGTCACCGATCTTGTTTATTTTACCCTTACTCCGATTTTTGCTTGGGTTTTTTTTTTGTGTTTGGGATTGAAAACATTGTAAATAACCAAGAATGGTTGATTTTTACTGAGCGAAATGAGATGTGTAGTTTAATGCCGAAGTCAAAATCGTTTATGCATACATTTATCCATTATAGAAAACTACAACGTTTGCTACATTGTGTCCCTTTAATAAACAAAACTGACTGATTTTTGTGAAGACTTGTGATTCCTAATGAAATTGCTTAAAACTGTGTAACAAAGGAGCTCATATCGAAGAATAAATTTACATTACTTTAAATGCTGGATACATGGGTTTATGGAAGGGTGGATATAATGGATTTATATTTCTCAATACATATTACTATTATGATTTTATTTCCACTTTCCTCCACCACGCCATGATAACACATAGACTATGCTTTACTCTTATTTTTCCACATCGTTCTAAAACCGTTTCAATTGATTTCAAACGGTTACTTCAATGCTCGGTAACTTTGTATACAGATGATGTTTACGGCTAGAAAATATAACGCCACCAGAATCATGAATAGCATGGGTGGCATAAGTGACCAATGCGAAACAGTCGGTAGAAAGGAAATCTAATTAAAGCTTACGAACTGTGATCGCTATCCCTTCCCCTGCTCACCTCATTTGACATCAATGGATGCTACCGGATGTATTCTGGTGGCACAAAGTTCCATTCCGTCAACTTCGGTTTAATACTATTGCGAAAATGTTTGATTCCATTGCAAGAACCTAAATCAGAAAGAAGAAATCCTCCCAAGGACTCGTCTTGTTGTCAATATTTCGTTGTTGTTGTGCATCGGTGGTCGGATGAAAGATGTTGCTATTCCACGAAACCGCGCAAACCGTTCGCCTGTGTGTGGGTTTTTGCGAAGAAGCAATTGTGCGAGATTTGTGTTGACGGCGGCAACAAATTGACATCCAATGATCAGCCAGTTTTGCCATTTTCTTCACACCGCCCAATCGTCTCCGTTGTGGGGAAGGGGGAAGAGGATAAAGTTGTTGTGTTGTTCGGCTAGCCACCAGCGAAGAATGATGCTAAGGGAACAAAAATAAGGAAACGCATAGCGAAGACGATTGATGACTTGAAAGAATTCGATGGAACCTGCTTGCGTTAGAAGTGAGCGGACTACTTCTGCTGACATTCGGCGATATATCAATCGTGCTATGCAGCATTGGGAGATGGATCGTGGCAGAGAATTTAAAATCACTGTAGAACACTTCAGATTATTCGTGTTTTGCAGGAGCTTAGTTCAAGACGATCGATTACAGTCCTATTGACTGCATTACACAGGATCGATGTGTTGTAACGCCGAAGTTACAAGCACTAAAACAATCATATTTTCACACGCGTTATAGAAAAACATGTTTTTCAGTGCCAGTTGCGAACAAAACAGACGTTATTTGTTTGTCTCACTTCAAGGGCCCGATATGAATATTGTCAAAGCATCGAAAACAAATAACATCCCATTCACCAAACACCACAGCCCTCGAAGTACAAGCAATAAGGCGAAAGAAGGTACGCTTCTGTGTCAGTTTTCGTACAAACATACAGAAAACAACGATCAGGGACAGTTTTTGTTGCAGCTGGTTTCAAGTTTCGAGCGTGGCGCCTTATGCCCATTCTGTCACGAGTTCCCGGGTCGATGTATTTTCGGGAAGGATGATAGCCCAGCGCGCGATGTCAAGCTTTTGGAGCATTATGTACGTACCGCCAAGCGCACTCACATTGCCAACATGGTGTCGATTATCGATAACGATCGGAACGGCGAGTGTGTTGCTACCAAACCAACGCGACATCATCCTTTGGTTGGTTCCAATATCGCAGATGCTCGGAGCGCACCGCATTGCGAGCCCCATACCCAAATGAGCAGAGCGCTAGTGACGGTTCTGCCTGTTGCGCAACGTGCGATTACGTCGAGAAAAGCATCAAATTCCAATCTTGCACGCGTTAGTCTCACGTGTTCACCCTCATGTCCGCGCAGACAGTGGAAAATGGTGTTTTGCTACTGCTGCAACCGATGAAATATGGGTGTAATATTGCTTTGAAATGATGGGGATGGTGGTGTTAGTTGGGGTTTGTCTCCGAGCAGGGCTCGGTTCGATGGATGGATCGAATCCTTCTGCAAACGATGACAAAAGAAAAAGCGCACACGCACACTTCGGCGCACGGTTCAATGACCGTCTGGTGTTTCACCAAACACGTCGGATGATATGTCACGTTTAATAACGATTATCTGTCCATAACGAGTGTTCACGCCAAACCGAGGGTCGACAGCAACGTCGCCAGCTTAGGGGGTCAGCAGCCGATCAAACGAACCGGCGGTACTACGGGAACGATGTGTTTTCTTCCGTCACCTTCTCGCAACGGTTGCAAAATGATGGTGCATGGAAGAGGACCTGAAATTATGTAGCATTTTATTATATCCGAAATGAGCATCCAGAGAAGGCGTTTCGGCCCACAGCTGTCGACGTACGGCGATGGATGCTCTTGTGATGGGGGCTGGGCGTATAATCTTCCTATCGATCGCCTCCAGTGACACAAGTAATCCACCGATTCATGCTATTTCTTTTTCGTCCTTTTCATCCTGTGAAGACAGTGTACGTACAGTACAATAAAGAAAAAAAGGCAGTTCTATAACCAGTTTCGAGATTCGGGTTTTGCACTTGTATCAGAAAATGCACACACCATGCGCTTTTGCGATGGAGGTACCTATGATCATATCACGTGGTAGGAGGCGAATTTCCATGCTTCCAGTACCACGAGCTTTGTTCGCGTGTCGACGCATTGGAAGCAGTGCTTCGCAACGAGGGAAGCTTGAAGCGTTTGTGTAGAACGTGACTCGTTAGCCAAGCACATTTGCACATTCTAATTATTCATGCTGTTCAGGATAATCTTACCAGACTTTGAGACGGTGGGAATGTATGAGTGTATTTGTGTGTGTGTGGTAGTGAAAGATGCACTGAGGATATATAATTAAGCCCTCAGCATAGGTGTTTGTGTTCGGCTGCAACGGCCTTCGTTGGCGAATGCATGCAATCATTAGTTTCGGGATTAGCTGTCATCTTATCGGGAGCGGGTTCGTCGAATGCTTCTTAACAATGTTCAAGATGCTAATGTTTAATTGGAAATAATTTGGATAGATAACTGCCCTCGTTAACTTGTCTACTTTAAGAAAACCTGTTCAGCTTCTATCATTTATTGAGCGGTTTGAATAAAAATTTGATTAACAAAATTGAAATGTTGCAATTTCGATACATTTGATAACGATTCTTCCATTAATAATCCATAATAATATTTAATCCATATGCCAACGGGACAATGAACCAAAATCAAATAGGGTAATCAATGCAAAATGTTCAAACCCCTTTAATACAAGTGTGATTTATTATTATAAAAACTTATCACAGTTTGGTTAAAAGAACATTGTAAAAAATAGTCCTAGTCGAAAATGAGCAAAAATCTTCTTTCTAATCCTTATTTGTTTGCTCGTTTATAAATACCTTTATGTTTCTCAAACAACTTCATGGAGGTTTTAAATTTGTGTCAACAAGACACATCCACCCGAACCGGTGGATTTTTGTAGATTACAAACAAAATTATTCATCAAATAATCAAAATCATTACTGTGGCCATCGGTGTGCTTGCGTTTGTAGCGTTGGGTCTGTTAATTGTCATAGCAACCGATCTATCATTCAGCAGGATAATTAGTAGTAGGCCCCTGCGAGCGCGAGCTACGATAATAATGACGACCAACGAAGTACGACACAATGTGATCACAATGAGCCGTGAATGGGAAAGCTAATTTGTTAATTATTCTCCAAATAAGCAAAACTCCGAAGGCAGCAGTGTTTCATCGGGCGCATTTTCCCCTGTTTCCAGGCGGATGTAGGAAATATTTTAAACAGCAGGTAGGTGAGCGAGTGTACGAGGAGAATGAATTAAGCTAATAGATTACCCTTTCGCAATGCTGTTTGTATGTCGACGGTGTAGCCATTTCTTTGCCCAGTGTGTCTGTTGGTTCCAATTAATATGCAGCGAATGACGTGCAAATTGTGAATACAATTTTAATCATTGTATCCCCCCTGCTAATTAGTAGCACTATTTGTGTGTGCTGACCTTTGGGCCATAATTCTAGCGCGCACATGAAAAAGCGCATTTTTTAATGCGTATTGCAATCCAGCTTTTCAAACATACACACTGATATCCTCGCCTTTACAGTGAAAAACGGGTGGCAATATTGCTTACACTTATTCATACGTGTTTATAAATAAGGAACTAATGACGTTCCAACCGGCGTACGGTTTAACATTGCAGGCCCGCCGCTCTGAATGTTTTCCATTAAAACGAGCGATACTGTAGAAGCACACGTTGTAACCAGACCGCTTAGTGCCCTGCTGAACGCAATCTCGGAACTGGGGGTTTTGGGTCGGGTGGGTTGCATAAAATATTTGTGTATGAGACAGCGATCCTGCATTTGCCGAGCGATAGAGCTCCGGCTATGGTGCCGGTACAGTAACGTTCGAAGGGTATGGAAACGATCGTACCAAGGACAGCAAACGAACGTTTTTGTAGCCTTCATGTTTGCCGTCGTGGCAGTGGCTGCTGTTTTGCATTAAAGCCTTTCTTCTATCCAGCTCACTAGAGATTCACATTTCACCGGGACACCTGAGAGTATGTACGGTACGAGAGCGGCCCCACCGAGAGAACGTCAAACCTGACGCAGATCTTTTTCCTTTGAACTTTGAGCGACCGCTCGCCCGACTTGCACAAGGTTGATAAAAGCTGCGCTTGATTCGCCCCCCCGACACACCATCGCCAGACCATTTACGTGGTGCAAGACGAGAGAAACGCTGCTGTGTAACGAAGATTCTCCGCCCCGTATGCGAACATGCACAATTTTTGTATGGAATTCAGGGCATAATAATCAGGTCCTTCCTTTTGACGGGACGGGCAACATCGATGCAACACTGCCAGGTTTTCTGCCAGGCGACAGCAAATAGCAAACAAACGACCAACCGAAACCGAATGCTCACATCCGGTTCGCCTTGAACTCCTTGGGGTTCAGCAGCTAGGGGAGTCAGCCGATTTGGTGGTGCACATCAAGAAGGCTAGAAAGGAAAACGGATATGCTAACGACGTAATTATCTGCTCATAGCTCGATGCATGACGCTCCATCCGAGTGGCAAGGACCTTTTCGTTGAGCACAACCAGCACCAGCAGCAAAACCTACAAGGGGATGGAGCGCACGGGGTTTGTGTGTAGATATGCGTTTGCTTCTTTTATGCTAGAGCTTTCCTTAGCTTTTGCACACAGCAGCATTATCGAACCCACCCGCATCCTTGTTCGCTTTCTTGTAGCATTCTTCGTCGGTATCATTTGCATCTCCATCGTCCTTCGGCTGTCGGTCATAGAGCCTGTCCGCTGCGGAAACGTCTTCGTGGGCGTGATTTGGGTTCCGCCTGCCCCGTGACTGGGGCCTGCTGAGGGTTCTCGCTCGATTAGCTTAAGAAAAGCATACACCATCATGAATGTTTCACTTTGAATCGACCGGCTAGCGTTTCGGTTCAGTGCTTTCAAGCGAACATTATTTGTAAGCTCAAACAAGACGCAACGCAAACGTGTTCCAATGCTGGTCATTGGGTGTTTTTTGCTACCATTTCCATCGACTGGCCAGTCGGTGTGGGTGGTCGGAAAGAACGTGTGATTCTCTACCTGTTTTACATCTTCTTAGGCTGGTGTTACCGCTCCACCACACGAAGCGCAACGGTGTCAAAATCGTACAGCCCGCAACACATTCCGGCCACAACTCAAAGTCTATTATTAGCTCGCTTGCCCCTTGTTAAGTGATCTCTGGAGATGAAACGCAACCCAGTAATCTTCCTGCGCATATGATGAACGCGTCGCTTCTTTGCTATGTTCTGTGATTCGCCAAAAAAGAAACTCGAACTCGCGGAATATTGAATATTGCATTCCATATTGGCAGCTGAACGGTTGATGATTATCCCAGCAGATCAGTTCACCGACCGGTTGCTGTGTTGGGGCGAATAAATACACACACGAACACATGATCTTCGGTTCAATCATGTATTCGCCACTTGGGAGCCTGAGTCTTGGCTGTGATCGACTCGTCCAGAACACGTTCGCTCTTATTGCTCCAAAGCAGGGATGGGCAATTTTTTTTCTTTCTTGGAACCTAGTTGATTTGTTCTGCACTGAAGCAATATTAATATATTTATTTTATAAAGAATCCATTAGACTTGTTGCCCTGTTCGCTTTTGTTGATAATAGCACATATAAGGAAGAAAAATCCGAATATTTATTTACACAACATTCATTTTAAAAAATATCCAAACTGATGGCAAACTTTAATGTGACAAAAAATATGACAAAATTTTTAATTCAAATAAGGATATCCATAAATTGCTGTTTATTATTTAAAAACATTACAATTATAAATCAATAATATTAAAACACTAAAGTGAAAAACTGCCAAAGAAAGAGCTGAGGTTTCTTGACCCTATACCTCTGCCTATAATCATGCGACCGATGCGGACCATTTCGGGATAGCTTCACACCCTCTCATCATTCAACCGTGCACGCATACACACACAAAGTCTCACACCAGAACACACCTGAACCGGTGCGGGTCCGTTGGCCGATTAAGCGGTTCTACGCGCCCCCTTCAGTAAAACCGGTTTGCTGAGAGTGTTCCCCGTCCTTCGATGATTCCCAAGATCTGTGCAAGGGTAGTTCTACTCGTGAACGTTCAACGCGCTCACCGCGGATCGTTGGCTTATCGCTAGTTCCTTCTTTCCGTCACCGTGCACTCTTCCGCAGCGGGTTTGTACTCGCCGTTTCCGATTCCTTTCTTCTTTCGACACTGTGCACGCTGGCCTCGAAACATATGTAAAACGGCGATAAATACAATCTCAATCCGCGCGAACATTCGCCATTTGTCCCGGTATCACTCGGAAGGATAGGGGCACTTGTGTTTTAAGAACAAAAAAAATCCCACTCGGCAAGTAAAAACTCTTTTGGGAGCTTTGGGCGTGCAACAAGCAAAATACAAAAAGGTAAAAATTATCAGTCAGATTTCTTTCCATGCGCGCTGGCAAAAGCAACGTCAGCTGCGTATTTCCCGCATAATCCGGTATTTGGGCTCAAGGAAGAGCAGCAACGCTAAGCAAACCATGTCAGCCAAAGACTTTCCTGGAAAGGCAACGTAGGCTTTTGGTACGTGCGATTTCGAAAGTATAAGATTTTATTTTACAAGAAGGTAATATTTAATTCCACCTGATTTTTGTTCAAAGGTGACGATGAAACGGTTTTGGAGAAGTGAGTATATTTTGGTACGAATTTTAACGAAGCTTCAATTTTCAATTTTCACTCAGTTCAATCACTACGACCGCTCTGCATTGCGCTAATCTATTCTAATCTCTGGTTTACGCTACGCCTCACCCTGCTTACCGCAGCTAGCGGCAGATATGCTAGAAACTACGCCATTAGCGCGAGTCGTTCAAGGTGCAGAGGAGGGATGGGTAATTAATAACAGTTTAAGCTCGGCGAGAACGTGGTTCTAACTGCCAATCAAATAATCTAAACTGAATGCGTCGGTATCTCAGTAATTGGCACCGGGTGAAGGGTTTTTGTGGTAGCTTTATGGTGGCTATAGCATCGGTTTTTGTTTTTAAATACACTCAAAACTCTCGTGGCAATGCAGATTAGCAACGCCAAGCAGGTTTAGTAGCGGCGGGATCTGCACGGGTGCGAACAAACATTTGAGCACAGATTATTTGCATTCTTATTCGAGGTGCTGACCAGCGTACGGCGCTAATCGTAATCCGCAAAGCTGACATGTTGATATGCGAAGCGAATCGGTGGTTGCCAAGAGCATGATTTACTTTCCACATTCGGGTACGCATGCCGTAACGCGGCGTTTACCATCTCAATCGCTCGATAATTTTGCGAGCAAACACGCAAATATTCCACCCTGATGCGGTTCAGTAAATGCGGACAAGACAGAGGGTTTTTTTCCTGAATACACGTTTGCAAATAGTGAAGCTATTTGCTATTAACACTCGCGCAAGGCTGAACCATCGATGGCTTCATGCACACATTGAATGATGCTCGGCGGTCTTCATTGAATGGTGGGATGAAAATGTTTTATTTAATCCAGGCTGTGAGGATATACTCTGGCACAAGATTACGAGACTTTAATGCAACACAGAATCATATGTTATTTGCACAACCACATGAAACAATTTTGCAAAAAAAGCATCTGATGTAAATTCATCTAATAAAGCTTCTAAAACATTACTACGGTGCAAGATTTGAATTAGTGTTGAGTATTCTTCAATGCTGTCGAATGCTGTCGACTATCGAATAAAAAATACGCAGTAATATTAATAAATCAGAATAAAAATGTGGTCATTTCATTGCTTAATTGTTTTTCGGTTTAACAGTCATAAACCTGTATACGGCCCTTTGTATCCAAATGATTAAAACTGTTAAATTTTGTTCACATGAAGCTTGCAAGTTAATTATCTCCTCCAAAAGTAAAGGTTTTTTTGTTTCTATGAATGGTAAAATATGTTCCACATATTCACATACACTGATCTTTTATCATCTCTCACCGTCGCCGTTTGTTAGATTTTCCTCTTTTCCTGCCTTTTTATGCGTTTAGACTAGACTAAACAAGCTATTTGCAAATTATTCGTTATGCGCAAATAATTTTGTAATTATCACCTGATTTTCTATTCCGATGTAAATACTTTTTCTCACAACGCTTCAGAACATAGTTTGATAGAAAAATACCATAAGCATGTAACAGTTGTTTCAATCGTGAAATATCCGCAGTATAGTAGTGCTGGCTATATTTTAACCAGTATTCCTAATATAATTTGAAAGACATGTCATATGTACTATGATATCCTAAGGCGATTGAATGATTAATGGTGGACAACGACATCGAACTAAATAGCGATTAGTTCTAAAAGTGACCGACACGCTTTTTTCAAATTCTTTTATGTTATGTTTGAAGTAAATTTTCATTGCAATACAACACTCTCGTCAAGAACTGTAGCACAGTTGTGTAGTGCTCTAACCAGTATCGGTCTCTTGGGTTAAGCTGTTCCTGAAATCCTTTCATCCTTTCACCATTGTGGTAAAGCACACGCTCTGACGGACTGAAATAAAAAAAGAGCGTACTGCAGCGGTCACCATCATCTTAGTACCTGTTCTTGCTGCAGGTGAAATTTCAAAGACACTGGCAAGCTCAAGAGGCGCACAAAATTATGAAAACAGACACTGGAGCAAACAGCATAATTGTCATCATCATCGTCACCATGGTTGTCATGCACTAAAGCACCGTCAAAGCATAGGTAAACGAGAGTGTGCCAGCGAAGCTCTTCTGGATTTCCGATTTCTGCATTTCGGTACCTTTGCCACCCGAAAGTACTTAGAATCTTCAGAACGAGTGCGGATGGTTGAGGATCTTAGACTCAGCAGGCTCGTTCTGTTTGCATCGGTAACACCGGGTTTGCCACAAGCTATTTCTCTTCTGTTTTGAATTATGAACTTTTCTACAAGTGCAGGTGGTTCTGGAGGGTGATCTGCTGGGTGGTAGGAATCTGCATGCAGATTTCGACCAACCATGAATCGTTGACTGCTCACTGGTGCGCGCCGGTTGGAGGTAAAACATTTTGGAGCCTCACCGTTGTGCTGGAAGATATACCTTTTTTTTGTTTTTGTTGGCCATGAACTCATTCGAACGAAGCAGCTTATTGTGCAGCGTTGAGTTGAAGAATTTACCATTTGTCTTCGTATGGACCAACTTCTGTTGCCGAAAGAAGTTCATGGAATGCCCACCACTTCGGGCGGTAAAATTTGAAGCAGTGTGAATTGTGGATTCGGGTGCAGACTATTTCTGTCGTAGCTTATTGCAACGCTCCATTAGCACCGGTTGTAAAATCGTGAAGTTTTGGGCTACAAATTACCTCTTTGTTGATTTTTGTTCAACATTCACTTCGCTTCAACAGGTTGTAGTTCCACTAGCACCATAATGCAATGATTTAATTAAAATGAATCAAAATAAATTTATCTACCAACACTGTTTGGTGTCTGTGTGGTATGTCGAAAGGCTACGACAGTCATTAAGATGTGAATATATTTGTTGCAACGATTTACCGTGCTGATAAACCTCTGTGCAAAACGTACCTACCTAACAGACTTTCATGCGCTGTGGTACGTTCTTGAAACTGGTCACCTTGTTACTCTTTCTTTCATGCCGTAAAGCACAACTTTTCCTCGGAAATCATGCTTCTCCGTTCTTCATCGTTGATTACTATAATTTAGCTTCCTTCTGCTTGTCGAGATCTCCGGCCCCCGGTTTGTCTGGTAGGTTTGCCTGATGGGAAGTTCGAACAGTTCACACGGGAGCATTCTCTTCCGACCGGTGCGATACGATCGCAGAAATTCGCTCGTACAATTTCTGCACCATAAGCAAATCCACCATCATCAGTCGCGTCAGGCAACGATTCGATTTTCGAATGATGCACCTGGGGGAACCTGGGCGCTGCAATCTAAGGAAGGTGCATCAGAACACAACAAACCGCATAAAAAAAAAGTTCGTCTGATCCCTATCGAGATCGGCTCTCTGGGAGGAGCCCCAAGATTGATGTCGCCGTTCACTGCTCTAGGCTATCAACAACTTATGCATTTATTCTGCATGTTAAGTTTCATTACCTTCCTCGTTCCCTGGTTTTCGCCCGGAAGACTATCGTTTACGTTCTAGTGAGCTGTAAACGAATTTCGATCTTTATCCGAGAAAGTAACGTTTTGCGCAACGAAATTATTTGCAATTTCAAGGCTCCACCAGCGCGGTGCCGCCGTGCTAAAATCCTCAATCGAAAGCCATTAATCGGAGGTCATTGCTTGCGTCAGTCGCGGAAAACAGAGATGCATTATCCTCGCTCCATCCGACAAAAATGGTTGAGGTATGCTCCGACTTGCGTTTACTTCGATGACCCATTCTCATCAATCAACTAACGTGCGAGCTTTGTAGACGGTCTCTTAATCCATCTTTAGTTATCTTTTTGGTACGTGCATGAAGACGAAGAAGAATCTGAACCAGACGGATGGAAGGGGCGAGTGGAATTGATGCAGTGCAATTATCCGTCATGTGCAGAGCGTGCAAAGCGACGGTGTAGCATAATAGTGGGCTCAAGTGAAGAGCACGAACATTCATTGACGTCAATGCGCTTTGCGCGAATCTATTTTAAACTACTTTACTATTTTCTGTTTCTCACTACTGCTAACCTATGTAGGTAGATAGAGCTAGGATGTGCAAAATAAAGTTTCAAATAGTATG
>JXXA01013929.1:0-19115 GCA_000956255.1 Anopheles punctulatus
AATTTATCCTGCTGCTTCTTTTCTATTCGATACACAGTTTAACGATTTTGCCTGCCATAGCACACTATGTTTTTTTTTTACATACAACTTTCACGATTTCGGTATTCGGGACACCTGAAGCCACAGAAATATCTGACCACCTTACTCTTGTGCATGTTATTTTACAACTGAAAAAGATACCACACGCGGACACGCTTTCCGACACCTGATCGATAAAAACAGAAACTGTCCCAGGCGAACAGTGTTTTGCAAAGCCAACGAACGGTAAGCGGAAGTAAATGGAATCGCGCGACCACGCCACGTGAGCCGTGCTAATACGATGGTCATACGAAAATAAAGCAAACAGACAAAAAGAAAAGCTTTTACCTGTCTGCCAGATCATGTTGTAGTGATGAAGAACTGATAAATATCAAAAACATTCAAGCGTATATCTCTTAAAACTATAATTTTATCTTCAAGGAAAGATACTTCCAAATTCCATCCTAAAAGAACCAACCTTAATTATGCTACAGTAATAGCATTCAATCAAGCAAATGGAATATCATCCTTTGTTTATTTACTGTGTACCTCATCCACAAACAAGATCTTTCTCAACTCCCTGGACTTTAGCCAAGTCCAACTTAATACTCATAAAAGTTAAGTAAAAAAATGTGCCAGATGCATCTAATGCATTGTGATACATTAAACAAACATCCCGTTGATGTAGGTATTGTGTGCAACGCTCAATGTTCTCCCCTTATGGCGACGAGAGTAACGATCTTTGATCTTTCTCACTAGCGGTTAGACAAACAAGTGAAAAACAAATTTTAAAAAAATATATATAAATACTCCGCCCATCGTAGATACGCAACATGCAACGCTGGTAAGAAGGGAAAAAATAAACATTCATTACTCAAACATATACAGCACGTGCACGGCATTTCAAAAATAGCCATCCATCTCTTCCTAGCACAATATACGTCGAATTCGATTTGCGGTGTTCCTATGTCCAGTCCAGTAACTATGCTTTTTAAAACTCTGTTTATTCACTTTTTGCTATTTGCAAACCGATGTATTTGAGCATACATTTTTCAAGTTATTAAAACCTTATTTTATCACAATTTTCTGCGATCATATACTCACTTGTCGGCGATACTAGGACAAGAGTTTGTCCTAGCCGAGCCACTATTCTAAGTAGCTTATCACGCAGACTGCCGCGTTCGAACATAAACCTGGTGTTTGATTGCCGTCGTTGTCACGATCGTAGGTACGATCTGCGATAGGAACTGTTACGTTGCTAGTAGGATAGATCGATCAGGTCACTTGCATATTTCACACAGCACAAACGATCGATGGTGCATTGGAGATGCGAACACTTCCTGATTCAAACCGATAAAAATTACTCACAACAAGGTACTACGAAAAAAACAAGAACACACGACTCAAACGGAAACCGTGCTCGCCCTATTTCCCTTTTTCATCCGACCAGGCAGAGGAAGAAGGGTAAAAAAAAGCGCGGCTAGTTATGTCCCGAGTAAGGTGCCATTTTTAGCACCAAACAGGGAGCTCATGTACGGAGCAGCGATAGTTTTTCTTTTTTTTTGTGTGTGTATTGTTGCTTTTAAAACACACGTACGTAACTAGTCCACTCTTCCTGCCACAGGAATAATTCCTGCGAGAAAACCCCGATACGGGATCCAATGTCATTCGAAATCAGAACCGATCGAAGATTATTCTCTGTTGATGATATACGCTCGGGCCTCGTATCACATCTTTTGACCATTGGCCATTGACGCCAGAGTAGGCAGGAAAATCACGCCACCGTATGTCAAACACCGATCAACACCAATACACTACCTCACTGCTAACAACGCTGCTTAGAGTTACACCTCGCGGTACGCGCGACACTCCATGCTGGCTGACTGACGGTGACGATAAATACTTCTGGCGTCTTGGGTTTCCCACTAGCTCGATGGTGGCTTGCTAAGGCACGATTGAACGAAGGAAACATACGTTTGTGTCGTACGTCATGCATAAAAATTCAACACCTACCATCACTGGTACATTACGAACCATTACACCACAAGTACGTCACCGGTCTGCTACGCTTTTGCGGTGATTTATCAAATTTAAACATTCTAATGCTAAAATAGTTTACTCATAGTAGTACACTTATTCACCAACGTAACGTAACATCAATGTACAAGAGATAAACGATCACACGTTCATAAATTCACATTTTTGTTGTAGAAACATTGTTCACACTTGTATCGCTACTGTATCTGTTCGTTCTCATTCGGGTTAGCGTAGATGTGTTAGATGCGAATGTTGAAGAAACATGGATTAATGGTCGAAAAACATCCCAGTAGAGCAAGGTACCCGTCGCTGACATTGACAACCAAAAAGCCACGGTAATGTTTACCTAACCGCACAACTTTTGTTCATTACAATTATTCGCAAAACTTTAATGTGTTTGATTCGTTTTTTTTTTTTTGTGTGTGAAAACAACACTACCGCATCGCAGCACACACAGCACGGCCAGCATTAGTACACCTGCAGCAGACAATAACTAACGATCACACGATATCGTGATGGATTTTACTTTTCAAAAACATCCATCCACTCACGATTGGCGGATCTTTCTTCTGGCACACATATCAATCGTCATTTCGCCGGCACATTTCACGCACATGTGACGGTCAGTTTCGTTTCGCTCGCTTTACCGACCGACATGCAAACAACGTCGGACACATGACTTCAGAGATCCCAGACAGACCTACCCACCCGGTCAAACAACAACACTGAAGCGGGCGCGTCACGGCAAAATTTTGTTATCTGTTTCGGACAATACCATCCATCGACAGCGAAAGTGAACCGGAGATGTTCAAGATAAAGTAAGTAACATCATCGCTACCGGCTTACCGTACTTGTTGCACATATACCAATACACTATTGTGGCAACACAGGCAAAACAAAAACACGAGTGTAAAATGTTTTAAATGCGATAAAGATAGTCTGTATCAGTGTGTTAGACTTATGCGCATCATATACGCACAGCCTACTGCTCGTTTACTTTTCGCAGACGCATTAGTTTCAGTTGAGTTAGCCAACCAACTATCGTGGAATTATTCCGAATAAACGTAGTGACGTAACGTTAACGCAATATACGCTAAGTATTATTTAATTGATTACCCAAATTAAGAGAATTACAATTTTTTTGCTACTACATGCAAACGATTGAAGTATTTTACCTCAACCACATGTATCGATCGTAGACCGAGAAACTTAAGGATCAATTCAAGGCGTCTTCCGTAAAATATAGAATACTTAAAAAAACACAAGCACTCAAAAGATTTCTCATAAACAATCTTATACTAGAATATATAACAATCAAAGAAACAATCAGATTTTTTAGGTACTATTTTTGCGAGTAGCTACATGTAATCAGACATGTTACATTGGAAATAAGCAAACAAAATTTGCATATAGAACCGACTGTATGAACAAGTATTCTAAAAAATGTCTGATTTGCATTTTATATCACTCCAATAAGAAACATTGATGAGTCTAGCATGTCCAGAAGCAAGAAAATGTTATGCTCGCTCGACCAGAAAACTCGATAGTGGAATGAAAGTGCATGAGTTCGTTCTGCTCAGAGGTCAGGCGACATTATTCACCAGCAAAAGGGGGGAAACTGTATGTAAACAATGATGTGACGACATCTCTCGAGGTTAAACATAATACAATGATTGCGAATACTGGGAAACTTGCATACAGCCTCACCGATGCAGGAATCGAAGTGCAATGCCAATTTTGCACTTAAGTTACGTAAATATCATCCAACATTAGCCATTTTCACTGGAACCATCTTGTACGAGTTGACTGATACTTTTACGGCAAAGCGTATAGAAGCATAATGAAGCCCGCTGTAGTAAGCCTGCGGCACCGCTACACCTGGTTACACTATCGCTTCTTCGAATACATATTCCGTTTAATCTTTCATAAACTCTTTCAGCAAGCTTACCTGTACTGCTAAACGCTAAATTTGTGCTGCTGCCGGACGGATTGTCTTCGCCATTGTCGACTGCGTCCGCCCCTTCGTCGATACCATCTCGTTGCATTGTGCGATTAGGTTGAATTGGAAGTCGTCAGCCGTCGAAACGGGCCACAATCGGCTTCCGAATCGCTCGAATGCAAGCAACGCTCTCCACACAATAACAATTTTTGTAAACACACCTACACACTTTTCACTTTTCACTATTGATCGAACGGGTTGTTCACTATGTTGTGTTAAAAATGGTTTTCCTCTTTCTCGTCTTTCACTTTGCTTCTTTTTCGTTGAATGTCAAATAGATCTATGACACCAACACAGTGAGTCACGCTGTGTGTCGCACAAGATGATCATTTTTGTGTTTAACTGTAGACATATTTATCTAATATGTTTCTTCTTCGAAACCGATCTGTGAACGTGATAACACGAAAACAAAAATTAAAAACAATAATTAGAACAGTATTGGGAAATCGATAGTGTTCAACAAAGTGAATGGTAAGCGTACTCAAAACACCAAGTTATGGCACCTTTGAACTTTCATTAATCACGGCTACTCTCCCCAAATGTTAAAATATTCGCTCACAGCATCGCATTCTTCAAGCACCATCAAGCCTACAGCGGATAAAATATCCTACATGTATGAACCTTGCGTATCAAATATGAGCTAACCGCCGTGTTACTCATAGGTCATTCAACAGCTGATTTTTGTTTACATTCTCCATCCCGTTTTCGCAATATTTTCATCGCACTCGACAACATGTACCCAATGTCCAGATGGAGAAATTTGTGATAGAAATTGTTTTAAGGTTGAAGAAAAATCATTATATTAGTGAATTAAAACTAAACATGCTACAGATTAGCCTTACCGGCATTGTAGTGAATCAGCTGTTTGCGTAAACATTTCATATCCACTTTGCGTGACAGTAGCATCCTAATAGCCATAATGTACCACTGGTAGCCATATTAGAAATCAGTTTGACAGGTGAAAAACATTAAATTGAACATGTTTTATTTTCACGCATAAAACTTGTGCAACACAACGACTCAATTATTGGCACACTATACGTTTGCAAAGTGTAGATCTAAGCTTTTGCAACGTTTAACACTTGCATACCGCATCACTTGCTGTGCATCACTTGCTTGTCGAAATATCGATTATTTTTCTAGAGACTCGTTTGTCAGAGTGTTTCCAACGTACCACGCATATCACTATTCCTATTGCTATCATCACTGTCATCTGTGCAAATATTTCGCAAATTTACAACCACCAAATTAACAACAGTACACTCCACGGTTATGGAAATTGATATACATCCGTTGACGCATGATCCCACGTCGGCATGGAAGGAAATATCGAAAACGCAGCGGGTAATAAAGATCAACACAAAACCTCCCGCTGCAGACGTTCCGGCAAACAAAGTGCGCGTCGTCTGCATGTCGGACACCCATTCGCTGACCCATCACATCAAGTTCGACATTCCCGATGGCGATATATTTATCCATGCGGG
Organism: Anopheles punctulatus; assembly: GCA_000956255.1. Lineage (NCBI taxonomy): Eukaryota > Metazoa > Arthropoda > Insecta > Diptera > Culicidae > Anopheles > Anopheles punctulatus. The sequence goes on from JXXA01013929.1 coordinate 5,539, forward strand.
CGACTTTACACGCTGTGGCAAGCTGGACGAAGTAGTCGACTTTAACGAGTGGTTAAGTAAGTCCCGTTTGCTAGCATACCGAGTCATAACCAAACGGTATTATAACAAATCCTGTACATTTTCCCCAGAGAAACTACCGCATAAGCACAAGCTGGTGATAGCGGGTAATCATGAACTTAGCTTCGATCATACCTTCACACATCCGTTCCAAAATGCAAGCGCATGTTGCAAGAAGACGGGCTCTACGCTGCTTGATGAAATCCCCACACTAGGCAACTCGAAGGAGAGCTTGGCGGAGGCGGTAAAAACGGAAAACATTCGTCAATATTTGAGCAATTGTACCTACCTTCAGGATGAGTGTATCGATCTGTACGGTCTGAAGATCTACGGCACTCCCTGGCAGCCGGAATTCTGCAAGTGGGCGTTCAATGTGAAGCGCGGCCAACCATGCCTGGAAAAGTGGAAACAAATTCCTGAAAACGTGGACATACTCGTAACACACACGCCACCCGTGGGACACGGCGATCTGTGCTGTTCGGGGGTGCGGGCAGGATGTGTTGAGTTACTTACGACGGTGCAGCAACGGGTGAAACCAAAATACCACGTGTTTGGGCATGTGCACGAAGGCTACGGCATCACCTCGGACGGGAGGATCATTTTCGTCAACGCTTCAACATGCGATATCAACTACTTGCCCAATAACCAGCCGATAGTTTTCGACGTTACTTTGCCCAAGGGTCGAACCAAAGAAGACTAGATTGCTGGTTGTGTTTAACGAATTTCTGTGCTCATCGTTTATTCGTGCCATACCATGACATGTACTTAGCAGCATTAAGTTAGCACATCACACGAGTGTAGTTTACGCACCGACTGAATTCATACAACAGGATAGGTCTTGCCGTTCATCCACCGGAAAGGATGTAAAAGTATTACAATATTCAATGGAGATGTAATGCTCCTCTGTACGGTGCAACCTACCCCAAAAAGGTTTCTTAGCAACCTAGAAAAGAAGAAGAGAATGCGAATGTGTAGTAGGATCACTCAGGCCAATTTACCCGCGAGGCCTTATCATGCTATGCGGTGGGTACCGAGTCAAGCTCCCACGTTAAGCTAACGGTATTCTAATACACAGCACAAATTAATTAAAAACACGTAAACATCGATGGAATTTAGCATGAATGCATCTCATGGTACCGATGCATGTTGGTAAGATTTACCGCCTAAGCAGGCTAGTAGCAACGATTTGGCTGGTAGACAATTTTGCTCAATTTTTCCGTTACACTGAAGCTACGTAAATAATGCTTCGCTTTTAGAACCACTTCGACCCGCCGGTAAACGAAACTTTAACATGATATAATTTTTATTATTTTTACAAAAGCATGCTTGCGAGAGTTTGTGCTATAACTATTTATTGCTTATCGGGTAGCAGCCATGGACGAATAAACTTCGTGTTTTTCTATTAGAAACAATCTTTACTCTTCTTGCTGCGTTATGTGAAGGTATGTTAAATGGTGATTGTGATTAATTACTATAAAAATTGCACTTTATTTGGTTTTGGTGCAATACTTGACCTTGCAAAAATCGCAAATATAATTTCTTTCGCCCTTTGTGTAATAAACAACAGTTTTCTATTATGTCGTAGCCAATATCAGTACTAGCTAACATATTTTTTTATATCAAATTACAATAAACTAAACATAAGTTGTACCATAACGTAAAACGTGTGTTCGTTTTGTCGCTCTCGAAACACATAACGTAGTAGTTGGGAATGGGAAATGGCATGCCTCTCAAACATGGGTGGGCTGAGCAAAACAAAAAAAAAACAAAAAAAAACAAACGAAACATTATCGCACGATCTCCTTTAAGGTGCTATTCTTTTTGTTCTGCGCTAGCGCTATTGCATCAAGTAGGGTTTTGCTTTTAGTCGGTTTTCAGTTCAGTCTTTACTAATGGGTTGGATCCAAAGGGTTCGCTCTCACTATTTTCTCATCATTCGAGTTATCCGTTTCACGCACAACTATTCAGTATATGTAAACCTAAGCAACCCTGGCGGTGCAGGTGTTGTTACTATATGTGATCGAAAAGAGAAAAAAAAACATTAAATTGTCGTTTATTTGTACGACGTGTGTGAAGGTAACGTACACGATTTTACAATTCTCAAGCTAATCGTTTTCGGTTTTTGCAAAGAAAAACACAAACAATTTCTCGATAACGGTGGTGACGGAGGAAAGCTTGTATGCATTATAGCACGTAATTATTGCTTGCGAAGGAAAATCAATCGCAGCATGTCTTTATTGACCATACGGAGAGCGTCAGACCGAGAAAAAGAAAACGTTATGAACTTTTTTTTTTACACAAAATAGTACAGAAAACAAAACGGGAGCATTTCATGCTCGTCAAATCGAACACCTTCCAATCATTATTCCTATGGCGCAAGTGTGTGTACGCGCACGAATGCTTGCCTCACTTTTTTCACTTACTCTAATCCAACGAATGCGCTGATCGCGTGTTTAAATGGCTCTTGCAAATCTGCTTCACTTTCTCCCACCATTATCTAGTATAATCGTCGATACCTGATCTCATGATGGCTTTCCACCTTGACCGACAGGCAGATTGTGAGTCATCTCTTTTTGTTTTAATTTTTTCCCGTACAACTTAGCGTGCAAGTTACGTGGTGGCACAAACAAGGTATGTGCGTATAGGTGCTAAGTTTAGCTTCCATTCCATGTCCAGGACAGGGCTTCAATCGTTTTGAAGGATGTGTGTGTGTGTTTTTTTTGTGTGTATGTGGCGTGAGGGTGTGTCAAAGCTTAGAAGAACAAAGGCACTCTGAGTGGCTCAGAGTGAGGCGTCTTAGTAAGGAACGTTTGAAAACAGATACGACACGCTCTCGCCGTTGTGTGTTCGACGGACGGCCTCAGCGAACATCATCGAAACGTCGATGCACTGAGGGAGGGGAGAAGAAAAACATACAGTTATTGTAATACTTTCAATCCATCACCACGTGAAGCTAATCGCTAGTTTTACCTGAATTTTGGGACAGTCCTTCATGTGGCCATCCTGGGGAATAGTATTCGTCACGACGACAGCCTCGAAGCACGCATTGTTTATCCTTGAGATGGCAGGCCCACTGAAGATGCCGTGCGTTAGTATGGCGTACACTTTCGTGGCACCAGCCTCGACCAGCTTATCGGCCGCGTGGCAGATCGTCCCGCACGTGTCCGCCATGTCGTCCACCAGGATGGCAACTCGATCCTTCACGTCACCGACCAGCACCATCGACGCAACCTCGTTCGCCTTCTTGCGCTCCTTGTGGATCAGGGCAAACTCCACGTTCAGCCGGTCGGCGATCGAGGTGACACGTTTCGCACCGCCGGCATCCGGCGACACGATTATCGAGTTCCGCCACTCGGCAATGTTCTCCCTGATCCACTTTAACACGGCCGGCTCCGCATACAGGTTGTCGACCGGTATGTCAAAGAAACCCTGCAGAAAAACAAAGGAAACCAAATGTCGTTGAGCTTTGCGTGCATGTGCTAACCGCTTTAACTGTTCAACTTCTGCTCCGATCATACCTGAATCTGTGAGGCATGCAGGTCCATCGTAATGATATGGTCCGCACCGGCAACGGAAAGCATGTTCGCCACGAGCTTGGCAGAAATCGGCGCACGGCTCTGTACGGAAAGGAAGATGAAATATAAAAGAAAAACATGGAAATGTTGTGTATCAACCATTACCGACCGGCCAATAACCAATCCGACACAATCAATATATATATATACATAACAGCTTAATATGCTAGATCGAACAGCAATTCCAAACAAAACCCGATTAATGTAACTGCACTTGCACTTCGACTACTATATATTGTTATTGTTATACCTTTCCCCGGATTAGTGAGCATCACAACTAACAGTTTCGCACACGTAAACCACACACTGATCTGCAGACGCGATCATGCAGCTGAAAGGCGATGCAAAGAATGAACCTCCTGCGGTTGCTATGACAATTTCCTCGTGACTCTTTTCTTCCTTCCTTCCTTTCATCATGTTCCCCGTGTTTCCCGAAAACACGAAATATTTTTTCTCGTACATGTTAATGAGAGTGAAGAATACAAACCAGAACAGTGGTGCAAAACGGGGGGATATATAGCGAAAACGTGACAAAAAAAAAACAGTTAATTCGGTTACTCAAACGTAGTTTTCAGTTCACTCTAAATTATGCATCCCAGCAGCATCCAGATAGAAAAAGGCCGTTTTTGGCTCAATTTTAATTTTTAAAGTCCTTTAACAATCGAGATTAAAGATATATCTGCAAGTATGCGATCCGAATGCTTAGGTACGATAAATACAGGATGAGCTTGAAAACACGTGGTGTTATAATCGAAATTTGCTATCTTCCAATGCGTTTTATATACAAGACCGAATCTAAGCGTACCATATGTACTAATTTTTTTTTTTTTATAAGACACACATACACACTCACGCATAAAATGGCAGGTTTTGGCCAATTATTGGCAAGACCTTTCTACATAAATTTAGTGAAGCATATGCCTTTAGGAAGGGACACTCGCTCTTATGTTGCAATATTCCACCTTTCGCTACGCTACTCACTAGATACGCCTCTGGTATGTAATCCTAAGGTGAACGATAAATGATTAATACACAGTGAAACACAGGGGAGAACATGAGGGAAGAGAGAAATAAGAAATTAAGAAGAAATGTTTAACATACTTTGATATAATTTGTGTCGGTACTTTTTTTTTGGTTTGCTCTTGTGTATACATATATGTATAGGCCTATACCTCGTTTTGCGGAAACTATGTTCCAATTTATGCTCCATTTTGTTTCGTTGTATGATCTATTGTTCAATCATATTGCGCTGATGACCAGCACTGAAATATTTTACTAACTTTCAATCAAACAACTTCATTTCATCAATTCACTCGAGGTATAGGAGAATACTTTTGCTATTTATTATTAAAAATATCGTCAATCAATCTTAAAAAAGTAAATAACATGACCAGTCATCGTTTCAAATGAAAATGATTCTTAACGCAAATCATCGGAAATTCGAAAAAAAATACTCAAAAACTCAATCACAAAAAAAAACACAAAACACAAAATGAATAACTCAAAAGCAAAAACAGATTTACAATAACAACAAAAACATGTACATGTGTTTCTTTCAGATAGCACAGTGTCTCTCCCTTTATGGCAAAGGCATGTAACGAAACAGTATTATTGTTTTACACAAAATGCACATTATTCACAGTAAATTAGACACAACGTAGAATAAATAAAACGTAAACAGTCTTCCAATGTAGAATGCACAAATAGGATACATGAGAAAGATGAAAAGAAACGTACACAACGAGAAGCACATACAGAAGAAGCACGAAAGCTCAAAAGATTGCCTGATATTTTTTGTACAAATGTATCATTACTTTCAATACAGGTTTGTAGAATTTTGTAACGAACGTCGTTTTTTTTTACGAGTACTCCGATGTGGAAATATTCTTTGCTGTGCGTACAATCGGTAGTGTTCGCCATTATCGTATCGTCAACTTGCCAATAGAGTCGCACCAAATGCTACAAAAGGACAGGACAACGTAGTAACATGAACGATCTAGATGGCTGCGATATGCCGTATTATTTTCCCTACGTAATTTTCACACTGCAAATGAACAAACGTAATGAAAGGGATCGCTTGTTATTTGGAAGTTAATGTTGAGTGGAACCCACGGAATCGAATGATAACACAAATTGTGAACAAATTTTGTAACGTTTCCTTCCTGCTTGCTTCTGACGAAACACTCGGTTCGTAAAGCTCGGCATATGATAAGTTACAGCAGAATAAAAAAAACCCCATTCTAAACGAATGCACGAATGAGATGTACCACCCGAGACACAGTATGCTAGGACTCAAACAAATGACAAAAAAATGTAATTATAATAAGAAAGTTATTAAAACAAAACAAAAAGCACTGCTCTTCGTAACCCTACCCGGAACTTCCATTCATTGGTTTTCATGAGCTCTGCCAGCTTATCGTCTCCTGTCTGTGTGGTGTGGGGCGTGTAGTTGGGGTACATGGCCATAATATAGGTCAATCAATACATCAATTATACAAATATGTACATAGCAAAAGGGAGAGGAAAGAAAGAATGTTATTTTAGATAATTTTCTTCATAATGTTCCAGACGGCATATAAAGCTACATAATTCGATTCGTTGCAAATCATAGTGCACTATGGAAAGAGAAATGTAAAATAGTGAGGAAAATGTTTTTTTTTTTTTTTTTTGTTCAATATCGTTTTCGACCGAAGGGCTTGGCCTAGAAAAACATTCTCGCCGATGGATCGCATGTTCCACGTTCGGCTGACTTTCTATCGGGTAGCCGATGGAATGTTTGTAAACAACCATGCGTACTTGTTTGACGCGTTCCAGCACACTTAGTTGTTTCCAATGTCCGCGTCATCGTTCAAATACGGCACACCAGAAGCCGGGCCTTAAACCATCACGTTCTATCACTGCTAGGAGCTGATAACCTTTTGTGGGAAACGGACACAGTGTAGTTTTCAGGCAATCTTACCGCCCAGCACACATCCGTGGCGCTGTTGTCAATAATATTATTATTCACTATCTCCAATCGAAAAGGGATGCGCGTTTTGGGAACGTTTAACTCTTTTGCAGTAACTAAGGCAGCGCCGAGCTTCCGCCCATTTGGGTTTGCGCGATGTACGCAACAGGAAAAATGAACTAGAAAAACAAACGTGATACTAGCGCGATGGAGCTCTCTCTTTTGCAACACTGTAAACGCTAAACGCTAGCTCGTGATGTATAAAGCCTGTGGCGACAAGACGCTGTTGCTACCAGCAAACATTATTTCCACATTATCAATAACAACCGTGCGTGAATGTTTGACGTTACGCGGGAGTTCATCTTTTATGCCGGAAGGTTTGATAAGGAATTCATAAAATAAGGTGAGAAAGTAAAATGATCAACTTTCGGTTTTATCATGAGCGCAAAAAACAAATGCGAGACATCTTTTCATAAATTGGTCCGGCTATCTTGATCGTAATATGCACAAAAGGAGCCACATCCGTACCAAGCAGTATTCTTCACCACCGAATATGCAACAACAACAAAAAAACTGTGTTATTATGAGAGGGAGAGAAAAAACCTTTAGCAACATACAGAAGAAAATTAATGATTCGAAACGAAAATCAGTTCTGCAGTACCGTCACCGGGTCGCACATTTTCTAAAAGTTTGCACCTACCTTATCTTTCTTATCCTGGCGCGCATACGGGAAGCACGGTATGACTGCGGTTACCCGTGAAGCCGAGGCTATCTTGCACGCGTTGATCATAATCAGCAGCTCCATCAGGTTATCGTTAATTTCACCCGAACCGGACTGGACGATATACACATCTTCGCCGCGAACGGACTCGCCAATTTCGACACTAAAATAAGGTAAAACAAGATTAGTGAGATATATCACACACAGAAAAAACGTATCACTTAGGAACTCATTTTATATGATAACATTCATGCATTTTTTTTTTGCATAAATGTACTAAATTAACGTTGTGGATTTAGTATTGATTTTTATTACAATAGTTAAGGTGATTAGGATAAAAAAGTAAATATTTCTGTTGTTTTTTCAGTACTTAGGAGACTATGAAAAAACATCTGATGGTGTGTTTACTAGCCTAAATATTCACCACTAGTCAGATTTCTAATCATGTTTGAGAAGAAAAAATTATATCAAATTTTTTGTGTAGTTTATAACTATTAGCCATCATTAAGAACGCAACAGGTTGGTGGTAATTTACATTACCATATAGCATTAGCTGTAAATCATAATTTTTGCATAAGTGGACACCAAACCTCGTCCTATTCATAAAATAGAGTGACGATTTGGAACCTAGATCAAATTATTCATGTTTAATTTATGTAAGAAAAGAATTTCTTAACAAGCAAGCATCAACTTCATCAGTACTCGGAGAATCGATGATCCGGTCGCCGCGAATCATATCGCGCGCAGAAAGTTAAACCTCCGCATAAAATGTTGTCGACGACGCTTCAGCAAACACGTGCTTTCCGACGGACGGCTTCAAAACCACCTGTCTCCTTCCACTCTCGCTCACGTTTACCCCGGGCCGAAGAGGTCGTACAACTGTACTGCCCAATCCAACACACGCTTTGGCCCATGCTACTAACACCATTACTGTACCAAAGCTACATTCGCCGGTCGCTATAAACCAAACAACATGCTACACGCCGATCGCTGCGTGTGTAGTGGTGCAAACAGTGCGTAAGATGACACAAACATTTACGATAGCTGTGCGTGTGTGTGTGTGTGTGTGCTAGCTGGAGATAAACGGTACCTCCGTACAATCAATGGACGTGGTTTTAAGAACAAGCGGGAGATAACACGCGCTGATCTTAAACTTTTCTTCTGCGCTTGAAGAACGTTCAAAGCGATGCTAACTGTCCGGAATTACCATCGTGAGTAAGAATTTGACCTCATCCACCAATACGCCAGGATTGCACGAACAAAATGCCATCAAATTCATTTGCAATGCTATCAGCCAACGAAAACAGCAACCCAAAACTGATAAGGATCAGCTGTTTACGAAGGGGCGCACTGAAAATGTTATATTTAAAAGCATGTAAACAGGACAAAGGTCCTATCGGGCCAAACGCTTTTTTCACGACGCTGCCAAAAACACGTTGCTTGATCGATTTCTACGCTACAGTCTATCGAAGCAACGGAGAACGGGTGGCATAGCAACTGAATGGTGAACTAGGATCATGCTTTTGCGAAACCAAACCCCTTACCGCCCGCAGCGGCACCACGTACGTAAACCCTAATGCTGCTTCATTGAGTGAGGCTGGACGGTTCACATAAATTGAGCTCAATCAATGTCCATCACCAAACGCCTGCTGCTTGGGACGCCTTTTGCGTGACCTTGCGCGTACACGTAAATCTGGTGCTGGACCAAACAAAAAATCTACCCGGTTTCGAAACACGCTTTTCTTGCTTTGTTTAAGGGTATGTGTGCGTGTTGCCCCGTGGGGGCCTATGCGTAAAAAATTAAGCCGGTATCATGCTTGTACCTACATACGGTGCTCCGCGACGCGGTTTGACGAAGCGAGCAGTGGAACAGCATGGAAAGTGTCAGCGCCATTACATCACGACCTTCTAGTTTTATGCGTTGGGTTCTTTTATAACATGGAAAAAGCTGTCGCATTTTCATCATCGTGGATAGTTTGGCAAGGAAACGAAGGAAACTGTCAATGAAGGAGTTTAGAAAACCGGTTCCGGTTTACACCTTTATAACTCACACTTACACACCTGTACACGCTATCTATTAGCACCAGATCTTCAGTAGCCCATACTCTACTAGCGACGCTCGAACATTAAAAACACTTTCGATCATTACAAGTTGTTACTACGTGGTTGCAAATGTAATTGTTTCACATGGATTCGCAGCTCCATTAGACTTACATTTCTTTCCCTACGTCCTGCTGCACACCTTAACCTGTTCATCCCGTACAGCGTATTCCTCAAGGTTACATTAAGCGCCCGGTGTAAAGCGACAGGGTAGGGTATGGTGGTGGTATAAGAATCAATTTATTTTTAACTGGTTCCTTCTGGTGCCTTGGCTCCTCCACACAGCCCATTTTGGCCCTGTACATCCCCTTGCGAGATGCTGATACACCGTCAGAGATCACTTGAAATATACTAACACCAACCATCTGCCATTTTGTTGCACCCGGGGAAACCCTCGGAAATAATCCGAGGGCTCGATGAAATTTTCGTCTCATTTGTATCCCAATCTTATTGCCACAAATTGTTGCTTCATTTTCCGCTTTTTCTCCTCAAACACATACACACACACATATATATATGTATATATTTACACACACGCGCGCTCACAAATTGCTCGTCGCGGAATTCAGTCGGGTAATGTGTCACACTTACCAGGTCTCCAAATTGCTGAACTTTTTCGTTACAACCTTGCCGAGATCGATTCCCAGCCGGTCGACGATGCGAGACGCAAGGTCCGGATGGGACGAGCCGGAAAACACCTTAATGTTCGGCATCCTGGACTGCAGCAGTCGGTGAGGATCAACACTTGGCACGGAGATGCTGTCGGTAGGATGTTTGCTATCACTGCTGCCGCTGCTGCTGCTGGTGCTGTCGATGGTGGTGCTGCTGTCACTGCTGCTTCTAATGTTGTGGACCGCCGATGGCAAACTATGCACGAGATTGCCGCTGCTGGTGTGACTACCACTGCAGGCGTTGCTGATAACAGAGGCCTTCTCCAAGTTGCTCCGGACAAGCGTTCTGGCGCGAATCGGGTTAGATGATCGGACTGGCATCACACAATCTACGGTGTCGAATTAAATATATGGACTGCTTGTGACGGCATTGAAGTGAAAAGAAAATTTCCCTTTCCTCCGATCCCGCACACCGTCCGCCGAGCAAATTTCAAACACGCGTTTTACTGACGTTTCCTTTCGCGTGCTTTAGTGTGCGTGATATTGCATACGGTGGTGGTGTGAGTGTAGCTTTTAACGCGCATATAAAATTTACCAGCATCCTGAGATATACCATCGACTGTCTTTTTTCTAATTTGCAATAACAAACGGCAGGCTACAAACACTTTCAGAACAAAGTTTCTGAACTGAACGAAAAAGTGCACCATTATTGGTAAACATATGGTTCTATTAGCACTGAAGGCACTTCAAGCTTTTTAAAGGCACGTGCTCATTTTTTAATTGGTCGTCCTCCACGCGATTGTTAATGAATCAACCCGATGAAAAAATCATCCCATTCGAAGCATTCCGTGTTTGCTTTGAACTGTCACTTCGCATGACACACAAACACAGCCGCACTCACACAACAAGTAACCAAATCTGCATCCCGGATGATGATGTTGTTGGATCAATTTTACGCTCTTCGCTATTAATTACTCGCAACTAAAAGCCCTAGCCCTACCGCCGTCCGTAGCATCACGCCCGGAGCCAAGCCATAACCGAGTAGGTAGACAAAGTCGACGCCGAACGGAATCGATCGAACGAATCCAACTGACGTCATGATGCCTGGGGATGATTTTGCAAACTGCTTCATTTCGCCGTCAGACAAAAGTGTTTGAATGAAAATAACAGGTTGTAGTATTTGCTCCTGATGCAAGTTTGTGTTTGCATGCAGCGAAACAAAGCGCAATCAGATGCCGAATGCCGAATAGCATCGACCGCTACTGTCGTGGTCGAGCGTGTGCGTTAATGTTGGTGCTGCGTTTGTGTTTACTCGCATATGATCTTGATTCCGGCGACCTTTTCCCTTGCCGAGACACCAACAAGATGAAAAATTTGATGGTTATACAAATATAATAAGCAACCTGGTTTGTTTCCATTTCAGTTATTCACCGGTAGCAACGACGCGGTAGACTGAATTGGGGTTCATATTGATAAAAGTTCGCAGTTCCCGACTGTTTTGCAAAGTGTTGCCAGAGAAGAATATCCGTGCAGCATGGCGAATATGGCGGTATCCCGTATCAAACGAGAGTTTAAAGAAGTTCTAAAAAGTGAAGAAGTAAGTAATCACTCCCAACCGCCAACGCAACGGTGTGAAAGTTTTTGCTACTTATGTTTGGAAAATTTCTATGTAGAAAAAACAACTTTTAGCTGATAATAAGATTGCATAACATCATCTTTGATTCGACAACAACTATGCTGAAAAGCAGATCGTGGTTTTCGATCGAAGAACAAATTTAATACTCCTATTACCGTTACATACCTTCCGGATCATGCGGCTTGTCGGCTTTCGAATGTTTTGCTCCCTTCCTTCCCATACTATTCACTTTAGATATGATTTGGCCTCTGCAAGCACTAGCACACAAACTAGACAGCTTTATACTTCACCACCCAGAATTTTCTAAATTGTTCACTACCTTCAGCTGCAGTTAAACCGGCAGTGTACTCTTTTTCCTTACTAACACCGTTTTGTCGTGTAATCAATCAGCGGGCGAATCTTCTTTGCCTTGAACCCTGTGACTTTGTGTTGAATGAATCGATTTCATTACATTTGATTATCGCTGATACTAAGGGAACGTAGGCTGCGTCAATACAGAGCTCTTGTTTGTCGTTTGCAACATTTTGATCATATGGTTTTTTATAGCTATACAAAACTATATTAACACTCATTTGCGTGCGTCTAAATTACGCTAAGAAATATATCACTTTCGATTAAGATTATGTAGATGGTACAGGATTCTTGTTTTTGTTAAAATTAAATATGTTTTATATTAGTCATTTTCGGTGTACTACGAAACTTGCATCATGAAGATTAACTGAACTATTTTTTTTCTACGGACAGATTACACAATGCTCTATCAAACTGGACATGGTAAATGATAACTTTACAGAACTGAGGGGAGAAATCGCCGGTCCCCCCGATACACCGTACGAGGGAGGAAAGTTTGTGTTAGAAATTAAGGTCCCCGAAACATACCCGTTCAATCCACCTAAGGTAAGCTCCTATACAGCTGCGGCAGCTGAGTCACAGCTAGTACTTATGATCAAATATGTATATGTATACTTGTAGGTAAAATTCATGACAAAAATATGGCACCCCAACATTTCCTCCGTCACCGGTGCGATTTGTCTCGACATACTGAAAGACAATTGGGCAGCGGCGATGACACTGCGAACGGTGCTACTATCCTTACAGGCGCTGCTGGCAGCGGCCGAACCGGACGATCCGCAGGATGCGGTCGTTGCAACGCAATACAAAGACAATCATGAAATGTTCATCCTAACAGCAAAACATTGGACGAACGTGTACGCCGGTGGTCCGTTTGCCAATACGGATTTTGACCAGAAAGTGCAACGATTGCGTGATATGGGCATCCCGGAGTATGATGCCCGAGCCGCTCTCTCACGCCACAACTGGCATCTGGAGCGTGCTTCTGAGCAACTGTTCAGTTAGTTTCGTTGAGTGTATCCATGTCCCGTGTAGTGTTCGGCTCCTTTGTCCCCGTTCTCTTCGTCAAATCCAGTTTGCCCGCAAACAGTTTATCCTTTTGTTTGTTGATATTTAAAAACCGCCCAGCCTGTAATGTCAGTCAGCAAACACAACACCCAAACACAAAGAGCATAAATTTCAGGCGAAAGATATTTTTTCTAACCATTGCACCGGCCTACTTCTTGTTGGTCCCCAATGCTCGAAAGAAACCGATTCAGTGCGAACAGTAGCGCAAAGAGTGCACGGCCTGCTTGTGGAAAATTGTGTAATGTTTGGTGCGTGAAAAGTCGTCGTAAAAATGGTAAGATTTGTGTGCATTTGTTGTAAAGGTTGAGGTGAAATGCGGTACAAAAAGGTGCCTAGGGCAGCAGCTATTACCGTACACCGTTGCATATATTTGGTGAAAATATGAAACGTAATAAATTGAGCAGACACTTTAAATTACGATAAACAGTGCTTCAATAGTTTCGGCATTTTATTTACTCGCGTAGCAAACGGTGCGATTTGAAATGTCTGCGGTCTAATAGTGATAAAAAAA
>JXXA01013935.1:0-13842 GCA_000956255.1 Anopheles punctulatus
TTTCTTAAATTTGATACCATTTGCAAAGATATCTCCACTATTGGCAATATCGAAAATTCGTTCATAAGGCTGCTGAAAACTAATGCACTGTTGCTGAAAGCTTACAAAAATTAAAATATAACATCGTTTATAGCATAAAATCGAGCACACATATGAATATGCAAATACGAGCAGGTTCAAGATTGATTACGCCATCTTTTAAAAAGGTGAGAAATCTTTAATATATTGCTGCTCTAAGTTGACGAAAGCTGGATACATTAACCCTCTAGCGTCTTAGAGAAGTGTTTCATGAATTAAGATTTGAATACAATTCTTTTAATGTTTTTGCTATAATCGTAATAAAGTTTCCTTGGTGTTTTGAGCAAAAAATAGAAGCAATAAATTGCTCATATTTCTTATCCCACATTTCATAAGCAATATATTTAAAATCGCGTGTGCAAGACAGTGGCTGGTTTAACATTACGTTCGCAACTGAGAGGTTTTATTTTGGCCTGAGCAAAGATACGATGGACATGATGCAGTAATAAGTTTGAAGGTGAATTTTTAATAAGTAAATTCTAAAGAAGCAATGTGAAGGAATGATATTGCTGCTAAGAAACCAACTACGATGCTTAATATTGAACAAATACAGCTGCGTGCATCTTTTTGCTTTTGAGTGCGAATATTTTTTTCTTTCTTTCCAATCGGTTGTAACTGTGAAAGAAAGAAATAGTTTCCTGCCCCATACTTACAAAGTTCCCGTTTGGCCACTTTGAGGAGTTGAAGCTAACACTTTCAGGATCGTTAGAAACTGCTGCAGCCATCACGGAAGAGCAAATAAAAAAGAAAAATACAATGAAAACTTCCATTGAAAGGCAACGCCGAGCTTGATTGAAATAAATTTGTATTAATAGAGCCTTACCGAACTGCGCGGGTATCACGTCTGGGTCTCGCTCGTCTTCCATGCCATCCGGTGCGCCGAGCTTTTCGTCCCGCGATCGTCCATCCACGATCAATCCACATCCGGTTCCGGGAACCCCGTACCCTCCACCGACGCCCGTGTTGCCCTGCTGCCAGCGGGGGCTTTGTTTGGTGGACTTCTGTGCAGACGGTAACGATGATGAAATATTATTCGAGTCGAGCGGCACAAAAGATTTTGTGAAACGAGAGCAAGGAAAATGGTTGTTTGAAAAATTCGTATTAAACTAGCGGTCGCAACGAGAGAAGCAAACAGCGGAACGAAACTAGAGCAAAGAAAAAAAAACGTACAAAACACAAGAACAAATGACTGGAAAAATTGCAGTCGATTTTACAGCAGATTACCCAAGTCCAACAATCAGCTAATTAATCTTATCAAGCAAAGTTTTTCCCAACCCAAAAAAATGTTTGCAGTCACGATTTGCTTTGGTATCATAGCATGAAAAATGTAACGATTCAATTTGAGCAGAAAGTTAATGTTGTTTCAGTTTAATTAGTTTGAAAATGGGTTAGAACGATGTAAAATTTTTACGATAAAACATAACCATGTAACAAATATTATCAACGGTTCGAATGATACTAGTTTATTATGTTGTATATTTAATTTGACACTGCTTACAATAATTAAACAGTTGAAACATTGAACAAAAAAACTAAAACAAAGTAGTTTCCTGGTAAAAAAGAAACGAATAGCTGTGCTGCGAAATTTCTATTGATTTATTATAGTTCTGGAGCTGTGTACGCATTTTTTCATATTGTGCTTTTAAACTGAGTAAGCATCACAATAAAACGTCGCTAATATGTAATAAAAATGGAAAGTAATTAGCACGAGACAAAGTTGATGCAAAAAGACGGTACTGAAATTTGGGTTGAAAATTCAACTCCATGGTTTCGCATTAGTGTTATTTTGCTTGAGTGGTGTTGCGCAAAAAAAAAACCATTCTCCTTCAGAGAAAATTTCCACAAAGTTGGGGGAAATGTATGGCAAAACCAATTCCATTCTCATTATCAGAACAAGCAGTACGAAGCTCTAGCATTTAAATCACAATTTTTTCATTTCCATTGCAGAAGTTGGAGAAGTTTTGACATCTTGTCTTGTTTTCCCACCCGGATGACAAGGTGATGGGTGCTGTATCCTCCCGCGAACTGGCGACAACCGTGCAAGCTGTACTTTCTATTGTTTAATGAGCGAAACATCATTCAATTATAATCGGCGTGAGGGAAAGCGTGAATTAACGTCTGAAAACAAAATGGTCCGCGGTCCGGTCGCGCCCCAAACGGGGTGGTAAAAATGTGCAAAATGAACCCTCGGGCTATTTGACATTTTTCTTTTCCGTCAGCGCCCTGTCGCTGGCGAGCTGGCTGTAATAATGGCACCAAGGCGAATGTGTCCTTCAGACGAATAATAAAACAGAAATAAAACATCGAAATCGAAGTAGCCAGTCCGTGGGCGCGGTTATTTTTTATTCTTTTCACTTGGTTTCATTCGAGGAAGTCGAGGTGCTTTTTTAAGTTTTTCACTCGCCTTCCCGATCAACTTTGGCGGTCTCCTTTGGCTCGGGATTCCGGAGGAACGGAGTTGCTTTCACGGAAAGTGAAAAACGAAGATTTAATTACGCTCGGAACAAGACGCAGGAAAACGATTTTTCTTTATGCGCGCCCACACTCACACTCACACAAACACACACTCCTTCACCATTCGTGTGACAAAACTTTTTTTTTCTAACGTGCAAAAATGTTGAGATGGGTTTTTCTGGATTTTTTCGTCTTTGCTGGCGCGTGTATTACTGTACGCTTCCGCAGTCGGGCAGGCAGTTAGCGCCAGCGCAAGTCCTTCCGGTTTGTTGTTTTCGGCTTACGATTGCCGCTCCTTATAATGGAGGCGCCCGGTCGTTGGTACGAAAATTTCCAACAAACCATAATCTGTTGGTGGAAGTAGTACAGAGAACTATAGAATCTGCGGATAAGCGGAGCGAAAAAAAAATTGACGGCGAGAAAAATAAGGGCAACTGTATGTACACACACATACACACTTAGGCATGGCGGAGGAAAAGCTCCAAAGGACAGCGCCAGGGCGTGCAAGTGATAGGAAGAACATTTACTAGCTGTTCCTTCCTTCGCTGTGCTGGCTGGCAGGATGGCTGCTGCTGGCGCTAATGGCTAGCGAAACAATGCCGAAATGGCTAAATTACGAGCGCACAGCGCGACGAACGCTTTGACGGCGGATTTTAATTGCATTTAATCTAATTTTCACCCCAACACCTTGGGCGCCGAGCTTTCTCGTGGCGATAGAGACGGACGGGGTGCGGGTGGCGTTGCTCGTTACACGATGGATAACGCTGCAACGGGCGTCGTTTCGTCAGAATTTCGTTCCGGTACTGCTTGATTGGGAGCTGGAGTGTGCGAGGAAACCTGTCTAGGAGCCGTACGCTAGACGTCGCTGGGATGGAGAAAGTTTACCTCGCCCAAACAACGTTAAAGCGGCGGAGCTCGGGATGGGTACCAAGCACAGGATGCAGCTACTTGCCAGGCAAACCATTACTGTCGGCAACTGCAAACGGGGGTGCATTGTATGGAAAGATGAAAAATTGTTTCTCATCCAATTAAGAACGAACGGCTCGTTACAAACTCGTGTGTGCGGTAGCTGGTGCAACACACCGAACCCGCCGTGATGGGAGGAAGAAAAGCAACACAAAAACACCATCACTAATTCTCGATCGTTGGCGATGTTCTTGGTTCCGAGAGTTCTGTTGCTCCAAGGCACGCCGCACGGACGCCACGCATTGACGGACCAGCAAGCAAGAGTAGCAAGGTTTGCTTCCTTTCGCTCTTCTCCTAAGGGTCCCGGGTGTGGCGCAGTGGGGATATGCAACGTGGTGCACAACACGAATGAATGATCCGTTCATCCGGAAAGGTGCAATAATGGAAACGATTCCCGCCCTTGCCAATTGCCATTCAGCGCGAGTGCATTATCCGTTGCACCTAACGAACTGAATGCAGCTGTTTTTACGAAACGAAATGGCTGTGCCGATCGATTCCGAATGGAGCGAGAAATTTGTTTTCTTTTTTAGCGATGGAATGGGATTTTCATCGTTCAGAGATCGTTACTTCTGATTGCGCATTTAGCCAACACAATTCAGGAGTCGCTTGGAGCAATTTAAATGTTTATATTAATTGAAATGATTAGTATGAATGGTGATAGCGTTGTTTGGGTCGTGGCTAAATATGATCAATCTTTTATTAATGCTTTGGAAAGGGAGATAGTATATCGTAATATTTAAAGTGGATGTGGTTTCCTTTTGCAATAATTTAATTATTTGTTTGTATGGTAAACAGGTTAAATTTTAAGTAAAAGATCGTTTTGTATTAAACGTTTTATACGGTGATATACATATGCTGCTCTACAGAAACTTCAAGTTGGTCTTAATTGTTGCTAAAAATTACAGAATCTTCGTTATTTGAAACTCGATAGATACATATTTAGCTCTTAATAGCTACACATATTTAGTTATTTTGAAAAATCTATGTAAATCATTTAATAGAAGAATTTTATGTAGAGAATATTTAATCAATGTTTGCATTTTAAGATGTACCATATCTATGAAATTATTTGGCATTTTTTCGTCCTTCCGTTCTGCCGAAGGTTAAATTTTAAACTATAATCCAGGGGCGGTGCTGTAGTGGTAGCTGCCCAGTCTTCACAGGACAGAACCGGCACCGTGATCCCATTCATATATAAGCTCAGTTTTGTACATGTGTCATGTATATTAAATATTTTTAATATATTTGATGGAACATAAATAGATTTATTACGTCCAAGTAAGTAGATACATTAATATAGTGCCTAGTGTAGGTAGAGACTTCTTGATAACGGGAAATAAAAGAAAACGTGTCATAAAATATTTGATTTTGTGAAAAATATTGCGAATTAAATATGTATTGAAATTTAAAATTTGAAAACTTTCGGCTGACAAAATGATTAAATAAAAAGAGAAAGAAAAAACCAATTTAAATTGCTGAAAATAATTTATTTCAATAGTTTTTAATTATATAGCATTGGATTGTCAATTGATTTTTTCGTCCATATTATTAATGTCATTAATCATTAATAGATATGCTTATGGAATCAATTCTTCGAAAATCTTGAATCGGTTTCCGAAAATAAATATTTTGCAGTAAACAATTTTATCATTTACTGAAATACAAAGTATTTTTCAAGGGATTCAGTTCCTAGGCAAAGTCATTTGGATAAGATTCTGTACCATTTCAATAGTTCAAAAGTTCATGAAATTGGCATTTTGAAGCGTGCGTCAAGAACGCTTCTTCAATCTTCGCGCATTTTGCGTGTATGAAAGGTGTTTTCCATCCACAGCCTAACATATCTCGTACATCACATCGTAACGTGCGTTTCCATATCAGTTTTCCCCGCAGTCGTTCCGATTCCTCGAATAAGTGAAATCATTTTCCGTGATACGATGTGATGCCAATGACGGACGATTTCTTGAGAAATGTACAGCCAGCCAGATAAAGAAGCGCATGTGTCGCAGGCAGTACTTTTGCCGCAGACATACTACACGGGTTGATAGTATCCATGGGGAGTGGGAACACAATCACTCAGCGTTGTTCTTTGTTCGGTTCGGGTTTCTTGCTTTTTTACTGAATGTTTTTCACTCGCCTCGTACTAGGTTCACTCCCTCTAGCTAGGTGATTCGAAGATGTGAAAAACAAGATAAGAAATGACACAATCACACGAAATTTAGCACCTTTCGTGGGTGAGAGGGATCTAGTATGAGTGCAGGCGTTTGTGTAAGAGTGTATGAGTGAAATAAGGAGGCAAAACCTTCAAGGGAAAGCTTCAGTTTCCGTTCCGCTTCAGACACATTCGATGTAACATATATTGTGAAATCACTGTTTGATGTTTTACATACGATCCTATTGTTTGTATGATTCCTACAGCGCGCTGAGTTGAAAGCAGGTACGATGAATCAGTTCTTGATCAACGTGAATTGATAAGTTCTATGGTGATGTTTGCATATCATGGACGGTAAAGATGACACGCTTTGTTGTTTTATAATCATAAACACGTTCCGTTGTAACGGTAAAAATGAAATCATTTAACCAGAAATGCATTTTGAGAGCAGGTGTAAAAATAAAGTAGTTAAAACATGTTTAAAAAAATTAGCTATTGAAAAAACTACGCCATAATTTACACCATTGCATGACCGTTCTCGTGGGGCATTTAAACCATTACTGGTAAAGAAAGCATAGCTTTGCAAATAGTTCCGGTCGCTTCTTCTCGCTGAGAGCAGCGTAAAGCTTCCGGTGAAGAAACGTATTGTGGTCACATTCGTCTAGCTCTGGTTGCAGTACGATTCAATTCCGGGAGACCGAAAACCGTGAATACCGTGAGCACCGAAAAGCGTGATAATGCATCCTGGTGAAAATATTGTTCACTTACCTTGGCTAGCGTATCCTGTTTGCTGTTGCCTTGCTTTGAATTACTAACTAAGTCATTACTAACGTTGGTGATGGTGGTGGAGGTGGCAGTCGCTTTGATGTAGTACACTCGAACGAAGATAACGAAACATAGTACCAGCAGCGTTAGCAACACTCCGAAAAGGATTGGCGAGATGCTATCAAGTGAGTTGCTCGTTAGCACTGCGTCCGGAAAGACGTTGTGTCGGGTGTTGTGTGGAACGGGCGCAAGAAAAGGAATACAAAAAAAGAAAAACACATGTGTGAGCGTGGCGAATGGCTCCCGCCCGGCAACCGGGAGTGCATTGCTTACCGGCGCGGTTTTCGACGCTGCTCTCGAGATAGAAGTCCTTCACCACTATCCCCTGGCTACGACCCTTTTGATTGACGGCGTAGATGACGGCTTTCAGTGGGTTGTCGTCGCCGATGTCTTCGTACGCACCGGCACCGTAATGAATCAGGTTCTCGAGGGATTCCACCAGAAAGTACGGCTCGTCCGGGTTGGTTACGTTGTACCTGTGCGATAGGACGATAAAGTCAAACACGAGATGAGAGTGGCAGCCATGGGAGCGACTCCCATCGCAACGGATGTATCAGCTGACAAGGTAGCGTTCGCGCATACTTTAATGACACTCAGTCGATTATCGAATGCAATCGAAGTGCACCCGGCCGGAACAAGCACTTTGGCAGTAATTGCGGTCGAAGTTGTAGTTATTTGCCGTAAGCGAAATAGAGAGCAGCATTG
Organism: Anopheles punctulatus; assembly: GCA_000956255.1. Classification (NCBI taxonomy): domain Eukaryota; kingdom Metazoa; phylum Arthropoda; class Insecta; order Diptera; family Culicidae; genus Anopheles; species Anopheles punctulatus. The sequence continues at coordinate 7,178 of JXXA01013935.1, forward strand.
CGGATGATTGTCACAGTCACAATTTCGATATTATCTTCCTTTGTGTTGAACACGGAGTAACAAATGTGTCAATTATTTTGATTTGTTAGTTGTAAGAGGAAGTTAGATTTTTTAAAAAGTATGTCTAAAAGCATGTTACCATTTTTTTTGCTATCTAGCTTAACTTATAACAGATAATTATAATATATTAACAGCTTGACTTATAACGGATAATATCTATGAAATTATTAGGCATTTTTTCGTCCTTACGGTTTGCCGAAAGTTAAATTTTAAACTTTAATTCAGGGGCGGCCCGGTGGTTTAGTGGTATCGGCCCCAGTCGTCATACGACATAGCCGGCACCGTGATCCCATTCATATATAAGCTAATTTTTATACATGTGTCATGTATATGAAATATTTTTAATATATTTGATGGAACAAAAATAGATTTATTACATCCAAGTAAATAAATACATTAATATAGTGCCAAAGTGTATTAGTGCCAAAGTTATAATATATTATATTATTCCTCCTCCAATAGTCAATCTAATCCAATACCAAATATTCAGAGATTAAAATCTTAAATGAAGAGAAGTGTAGCTGGAATACAATTTTGATAAGAAATTTTCCATTTTTAAGAAAAACAAAAATTGCTTGGGTAGCATATTCTATTAAAATTCAAAATCGATCGATACGATCTTTTGAATTGCATTTTGCATGTTGCTTGTTGAACAATTCAACGTTTGGTATCATATTCAATATTCTATATTCAATTAATATAGCTTATGGATTGTGTTAGATAGATGAAACAGCAATCTCTGCATTTTGATGAATTATTACCCCCTTAAATAATTTGGATGATGAAGCTTCAATGGACTTTAATTTATGTAATACATTATTATATTTTTTATATTTTCATAAACACAGAGATAATAAGGTAAAAACATAATCTGGTACTATCTGCTTGTAAAATATGTAATAAATAAAAAATAAATGATAATATAATGACAATTTTTTCATAGTTTTTTTTTTAATAAATCAACTTATAGTGATTATTAAGGTAAGCAAATAATGTTTTGTCTTGTAATGATTGTTTTTACAGTACAGATGGGGACTTTTATTTCAATACTAGGGTTGGCATTTATGCTTACACTATTTAACTTTTGTGCCTGTTGAAGCAAAATCATTCAAACCCCGGACAATCAATGAGGTGCACCTCGTTTTCGAATCAAGCTCGACACCTTGCAGAACCTGCAAGTTATTTGGCTGCAACAACGATTCCTATTGTAGGCGTTCATGCAACGGTAGACGGACGAAGGTGGAATGCTTTTGAAGTACTTGTTTGGTGTAGTAGCATCTTGTGGGTTTCACTTTTTCCATTACACCGCATCTCTCCCTCTCTCACACTCGCTATATCGCACCGCACGGTATTTGCAATTTCTCACTCCAGAGCGAGTGCAAGAGAAACGGTGTAAGGTTTCCTTCCCTTTGAACATTTGTCGGTTTGAACGTGATTTCCGTGTTCGGGTAAAAACACGAAACAGGATTGGACGCGGTTGGGTCCGCAGGTGTTGAGGAGATAATGATGGAGTGTTTCCTATTGTTGGCAGCTGGCAAGTAATGCAACACCCGGATGAAGTACGATGCATGCGAAACGTTACACTGAAAGTGGAAGTGATTTGTTTGCGCCCCCGCGCGCTCTTGTGTGTGTGTGTGTGTGAGTGTGGGTTCGTGTGTTGGTGTGCAGGCGAGCAAGTAACATTTAGGACGGAAGAGACGTTCCAACGGAAGGCGCGACACTATCGAGAGGATTGATTGTCAAACACATCGAGTAGGTCGAATTGCACTTCAAACATACTCTCCGTCAGACAATTCGATTGCATAGGACGTGCTCGAGTCAGCTGCACACAATGTGCAGCCACCTTTGACAGGACAATAGTGCTTTTCCGCCGCCTACTTACCGCACCCGGCCCGTCCGACTGGAAATCACTTCGAGGATGAAAATTTGCGGTAAACCTCCGTCGTACCCGGGCAGACACTGCACTTCAACCGAATGCTGCGTTTGATTGTTTATCGAACAGTTTTTCACCGCTGACGGAAGTCCTGCGCACGATGATAAGCGGTGGAGGAGGCAGTGCAGGGCAAGAGTGTGTAAGAAATGAGTCAACATTAGTGAAAATTCGTTTATTTACACGAAATGGGGCACATCCACCGCAACTGGGAAGCACACGGCGTACCTGCTAGCACGACCTGGAAGAAACAGGGCCAATCCTGAGTTCCGACCTCATTCTGACCCCAGCACGTAAGTGTTCCGTAGTCCTGATCGCTGACCGGTATGTAGTTGAGCAGGCTGATGGACCCGTTCTTGACGAAGCGTTCTTTGCCAATCTTCAGTGTTTCGCCGGAATTGTTAAACTTCCAGTTGAACTGCCGGGGTGGTGGGTCGGCATGGACCTCGCACGGTATCTGCAGGGACTCGCTTCGGAATGCACCTACGATGATTATCCGATCGGTAGCACAAACCGGAGCGTCTGTAGGTGTGAGTCGAGCATTGTAGTAATGTTAATGTTATCCGAAGGAAGGAGTAAGGAAAGGTTTCATGGTTAGACTAAAAAAGTGTGCTAGTTTCGAGCTCAAATTAAAAGCTTCAATTTCCATAATTAAATCTGCCACAACTGAGACAGACCTGTTCTTAAATGTTTTGAAAATTTGCTCGTTTTCGTTAAACTGCTGTGACGTAAACAGTTTATCACCCCTTATTGACTCATCGTCATAGCGTTGATGAAAACGAAACAATATAAAGATAAAACAACTAAACTTTATGATTACCACTTATTTAGAATTGGTTAACATGAAATTTCATTAATTGGAACTTTATATTTAGCACTAATGAAAATGAAAGCAATGGTGAAGTAGAAAATTGATGCTGATGAGCTAGAATTCCTAAACCAGTTAAAAGGCGGCTATTTTTATGAGAGAACCATATTGCTCGTAATAACCTTACAATTTGAGGTAACTATTATGATGGTGCAGACAGAATTCGGTTTTGCACAACTGTGTTAGCAAATTCTCTACAATATTTCTTTTGTACATTTGATTAGTACAGGAATAAATAGTTTAATTAATAAAATTAGTCAAGTAAAGCACAGAAAAAAGCTTTCTGTTGTTAAACTGAACAGTATTGAGTATAAAAATTGTTGAACCTTAGTTGAGGTTCCAACTATACTGGCGTGGACATTAGTAGGTGATGGTGTGTATATTGTTCTATTTTACATGCTTGTTTATCAAATTGTCCTAATTTAATTTTATAAGGTCAATTCAAACAATGAAAATAGTGTGTTTCGTTTAAAATAAGGAGCCAGCTTGTTGTTAGACATGTAGTAAGCTATTAGCTATAAGTTGATTTTAATGTATGTTCGTAACGTGCATGTAAGGAAGTGTTACAGCATACTTACATTTGACCCGTAGTGCTAGCTGATTGCTGACTGTTTCACCTTCGGCGTTGATTGCACTGCACGAGTAATTTCCGGACGAGTTGCGGGTGACCTTTTGCAGCACCAGACTTTGATTGGATCGTATCACGCGGGCGGAAGCGTTGTGTGTTATCATAATACTCTGCAAGCGGCAGGTAAGAGGCAGATAAATCGTGTGCTTAACGCCAAACGCTTGAGCTTAAAATTTTAGGAAAGATGCTCGCTACTGTATGGGTTAACAATCTCATTCAACATTATTGATTGAGCGTGTCGAAATCGGGCCGACGAGTGCAAGCATTCGCAATGCCGGGAAGGTGTGCGGTTTTGGTTTCGATTGCGTTATACCGGATGCTCGTGGGAATTGAAACATCTTTTACGACCTTGCATTCCCGTGAGAGTTACGATCGGTAGAATTGGCAAAATACAACACGGTCACTAGCAATTCTTCCGCGGACGCGGACTCGTTTGGAAATGTCGTGAATAGTTCGGGCTCCCACCCGGATTCGGATCCATCCGGTTTGAGCTGCAGAAAGGAATAGAATTGACCATAAATAACACTTACGTCGTGTAGCCAGTGTAATTTTCTCCACGGAGGATTCGCTTGGACGTGACACTCGAAGTAAACATCGTCTCCTTCCTTGATGTCGTCTGCCGATAGCGTTGAACCAAGTCGCAGCGACACAATCGGAGGATCTAAACTCGCAAGATTCGAGGGATTGCAGGCATCGTGGAAGAAACGAAGTGGGTAAGAGAGTGAGGGCGGTGTTAGTCTCTTCTGGGGCCATGGGCGAGACATGGCAAGACGCAAATGTGGTTTTTCGAGTCCCGGCGGCAACGGGGACCAGGCCGGTGGTAGGTTTGGTTCCAATGAAAAATAAAAATCCGAAAACGTACGAGTAAAATCGGACCATTGTGTCGTTTCGCAACGGTCAAACTCTGCGTTCCGGAGGGCGGTTACTTGGCTGGTGGTAGAACAGTGTGGTCCATCCTGCTGTGGTCGTGGGTCTCTGGTCCGCTTTTCCCGGTGTCACATCCCCTGGTGACCTCAATTTTCCACTCCCTATGCTCGCTGGATCACTTTGCTTAACAATAGCGTGACGCAAAAGAGATAAATCATTCGGGTTAATCTTTTTTTCTCTTGGTCTCTTCTCCCCTTGTGCCGGCAAATCGATAAACCGGAATTTCATTGGTTTTCCCCAATGAAACTTGGACAACTGGTTCACACAAAAACACATACACCAACGCGCGGGACGTGCTCGATCGGTGAAGTTCTTGGGACAGTTTTCGTGTGATGGCCATTTTGCTTGGGGCGTCGTGCTTTTTCCTATAAACCATTCTTTAGATATGCTTTTTGAAGGCAGGCAGAATGGGTGGCGAAGGTGGGTGGTAACTGCAGGAGGGGTTTACTGAATATAATGCTATTAACTCGTTTGAGCCATTTGCTTTCAGTAAGGCGAAAAATTTGTAACTCTATTGTAATCAAGATATTAAGTAGATTACGGATCTATTTTTCTCCGGGAAATATTCCTGAACCTACGCTCCTTTGTGACGGTGAGTTCATAGAGCTTCTTTTTATTGTAGCGATTTTTGGTTTCCCTTCCGTAAACAAGCAAACCCACATTTAAAAGGAAGCGCTCCTTAGTATGGCTATACATTTCAAAATAAAAACTTGACTTACTAGTAGCCTTATTTGTAGCATGAAAATGTTGTCTACAGTTGGCTGCAAGTTAAGAATAATTAATGACTTCATCAATAAGCATATCTTTTCTTCTCTGCTTCATAAATTGAGTTATCAAAGAAGCATTCCTGGAATGCTCTATAAAATAAACAAATTTTGATTATACCAGCATCGAGCCGTAGAAAAGTGGATTATTTGATTTTGATAATTGCTTTGAAACACGCAATCATCATTCATTAAACTAAGATGTATGCCTTGTTTCGTTAAATTAGTTTTGAGTTTGAAAAAATACTTTACAGATAATTGTCAAACACAAATCAACAGATTTTTGTATTACAAATTACAAAAAATTACCTTAATTTTTTGTAATCAAGTTCCAAATCCCTGCTATGGTCGATTGAGTTTCGTTTTATCTCACGTCCCAATAGAACACAACCATGTGACAGAGCCTGTAAGGGCGAACAATCTGCTGCTATCGTCTTCTTCAGATCAGCAACCCATACCGACTTGGCGATGAAAAATATATTCCTTTTAGCCACGGCTTTCCGGTGGCGAAACGGTTAGCGGTTAGTAATGCACTTTCCTGTTAACGTAGTTTGCACAGTTTTTGTGCCTGCTCGTTCTCAACGACAGATAGTTGCTACTTTTGCCCAAACCCATGCAGAACGCATTAGGGCGATCGACGAGAAAAATAATTCTTTCGATCTTCTACGTACGTAAGAAGTTCGTTTGAACGGCAGTGTGCTTATCGATTCCCACTAACCAGGCGCCAGTTTCCCTACCTCGCTAGAGAGGAGGATGAAAAATTCAGCACTCTGCACTAATATCATAAATAAAATCTTGCATTTGGGTTAATCGATTGGATTTGGTGCTAAGCTTGTCGTGCACGGGCGCGATGTGCATGAGATTGTTCGATCCGGGAGCGTTTGCGATGGGTTCCGTTGGCCCTGCAGTTGTGGTACATCTTAGCATCGAGAAGGTGGATACTTTTGGTAACTTTGGCCAGTGGAAACAAAAAAAAAAACAAAAAACAAACGAAAAACCTTTCGTTCGCTTGTCCGTTTCCTCTAGCCCATCGAAAAGTTTCCTGTGGGTAAGGGTTTGAAGCAGGGGTAAATGGTGCGGCACTTGTTTCCGTACGACCATCTGGTTCATCTTTCGGTTTGCAGCAATGGTGTAATGGTGCAAGTTGAAGAGCCAACGAATGGAGCGGAAAATCGAATATTTAAAGTGCATCAGTGCAGTGCTGTGCTGTGCTAGCACGTCGCATGTACCATGTGTGCGATGCTGCTCTCGGGATTGTTTCCTGGATATCGATTCTCGAAACGACATGGGTGACGATGAGATACAAGATTAACGGGCCATTTGGGTAGTAAGTAAAACAGTAGTTCGAAAGTGGATCTAGCCATTTAGGGCTGACAGCAAGTTCTCGCAAAGAATTTAGTCTACGGAAGGCTTTACTACGCAAGGTGCTAATGAAATCTATTAGGGAGAAGGAAGATATGTAATTTAAAAGCGATAATAAATAAATGG
>JXXA01013943.1:0-22415 GCA_000956255.1 Anopheles punctulatus
CTTCCAAGCGACACACAGCTGTCAGGTCGCAACGTTCTCTGGCTCTCTGTGGGGATTAAAATAATTTCTTGGCACCGTGCCGGATCGCGATTCGAATGATCAGTTCTCTGTACCCTCGAATCGAACTCGAGTACGGCTAGCACATATTACAAACTAGTGGTAAACCCCCCTGCAACCCCCCGTTGACCTTGTCAAGCACGTGGTGCATCACACACACACACACACACACACACACCGGAATGACATACTCGTACGCCTTCGGCGAACGTTATCGGGGTTGGTTTATCAAATTATACAACTTCCTCTTCCCAACCGGCAAACGCCCGACTGTGTCGCGGCAGATCCCGCGTGAAGAAGGTTACTACTTAATCTAATCAATCCAAGGAAGCATCAATGATGGACACGTCGTGCGTATACCTCGCTCATTCCGGTGCGGCTCCAGGTGAGGGGATGGCTTCCTCGATGGCGATGTGAATGTGTCGATTAGATCCCGGAACCCAATTCTCCCCGGGATACGGCTTAAAGGTGTTCGTTCGGGCGTGGAATCACTCTTGTAAATTCGATTTGTCTGATAACTGATGCTGCTTTTCCTGCTCTCGCTCGTTAAAGGTTGCTTTTCAAACACACACACACATACACACACAGATAAATTTATGGGACGGGTTAATCTATCCCGAGCTCACTATCTTCGAATTGGCACCTCGCAAAGGTAATTCGGACCATAAACCACCAACACAGAAACTAGAATAAATTGCATCAAAGCACCAAAAACAAAGCGCACAATATTATTCTGCTTATATAAACACTTGACCACAATGACTTAGCATATGAAGCAAATAAATAATGATTTCTCGCGACGCAAGTAACCACCCAAAGTGCTCCAAACTCGATGGTTCGCACAGAACTGATTTCCCACCACAAACACAATTTTCCAAACGCTCCCTGTCGGATGCCGGACCGATCCCGAGCGGGCGCACGAGACATGTTCGAAATGGGGGAAACATATTTTTAGAATCCTCAACCGGTTCGTAAAACGATCGTGTTGGTCAAATGCCCTTTGGCCTCTCACCGTGTGCTCTTCTGGTGCTCTGCTCTGCTCTGGGAGGATACCTCTCTGGGTTCGAGCAAAGTCTCGTAGGCTACTGTCACAAGTGCGTCGATCGAAACTGATCTTCCGCCGACACGGACGATTTTGGACCACTCACTCTCGCTCACCACAAAATGCAACAAACAAAACCAACACCTCCGCCAAGAGAATGAGAAGATAAATAAACACTCACGCTACCGAGTCCGATTCTTTCTTTGATTCGGGCGCAAATTAACCGACGGAAAAAGACAAAAAAATAAATATTATACGATCACTTAAAGACCGGACCGACGCGACACGTTGGTTTAACGAGCACAGAGTCGAGAGTGAGTGCACAGTGCGAGTAGGAAAGTGGAATGGTGCTGGAGATGAAAATAACACACCCACGCAAACGAAATCCCTGCGGTCACCACACGGTTCACACTGTCGGGCTTAACCTGCCACTTGTTCTGCACAAATCACTCCTCCGACGCTGATGCTGCTGCGTCTACGGCCAGTTGCCTCCAACAAGTAGAATCCAACTGACGTCCGAAACTCCGCGCCCACCCACGAACAATTTCTTTAATCCCCTCTGCCGCTCGGAGGGCGGATCACACCGATCGCAAGGAATTTAGGACAATTTCTCGTGCTATCGCGCGACAACAAACGCGACGGATGCGTCCAGTTGAACGATTTTTCAATTTTCCACCATTTGCATACGCGGCCACGGTACTGTACGGTGTGGCAAATAGAAACAAATGCACCTGTACCAGGCACGGCCACACATTACCCAACGACGGTAATTGAATTTACGGCAATTGCAGCTGCTTCCTGTTGCGGTACTGGTTCTCTCTGCACGTTTTCTGCGGCATACAAGTCGCAATCTAAGAGAGCACTAGTTAAAAGACCGGTACGATGAGTAGGCTAGCCAGAAAAGAATAGATTCAACCACGAACGGCAAGTGGATAAACTTTGGCGGTTCCTCTTTCCATCCACGAGCCGAAAAGAAATCAACAACAAAACCTCGTCGCAGCTACGAAACAAACACGCACTCGAGACGGGGAAGTTAGTTCGGAACGCGCTGATTAATGTGAAGATCCGTTCAAGATACGCGCCAACCGACGACTAAAGGCAACAACAGGTCGCGCCGAACGTTCGGGGGCGCTTTTGCTGCCTTCGTCGGTCGGAGCGCGCGACCAAGAGTACCACCGTAGTAGTGACTCTAGTAGCAAGCACGCACACTCACACACCACCACCGTAACGGCTCAGTAACGACAGCAACAGCGTTACTGCCGGTTCGTAAATCCTCACGACGCACGTCCATTTACTTGAGGAAGAATGTCTGTCTGTGTACGACCTGCTCACTATGGGATTTTATTGGGCATCTTCGAATGAGTCGCACCGTGCGCACCGGAGTGTCTTCGCATCCCCTATCGCACATGTGGGTTTTGATATGTGAGTGTGTGTGTTGGTACGAGTTGTCGTTGGCCAGGCGTTGTTTACGACTTTCAATGCCCGGTAAGGGTGTGCGCCATTACTCTCGTCGTCGGTGCTACTGCTGGGCGCAAATGGGTCAGATGATAAGTAATGAAGGGAAGCACCACTCTCGTAAACTTAAGATGGAACTACAGACGAAACCTTGCTGTTATCTCTAGCAAATAATACTTCCGAAAATATATTCACAGCGCTGATCTCGAGCAGCTACAGAGCAGCTCTACTACTTTAATTATGCGTTTGTCGTAAATTTTCAATCACCCAACCATTCCTCCATTCCGGACCGAGCACTGGATGATGTAATCAAAAATAAGCAACAGAGAGGAGCCGTCAGAGAGGAGCCCGAGCTGACCCATTTTAAAAGCGCACGGCGTTATTAATTGACCCGTGCCAAATTAGTTCATCAGTCAGTCTACGGTTCACGCCGGCAATCGTTAAGCCACCACCACTGGATTCTCCGACTACAGCGTACTAAGCCGTCTTGTCGTTCGTATCGTACCGAGACAAATTTATGGACGTTCGTTAATGGTGCTTAACACATTTTTGCAATATGGCTGATATGTTAGCATGCAATATGTTCGGTTCAATATGTAGCGTTGGACATAGGTGGATTATTTATTACTTACTATACAGCTCACGCATACGAAAGACGTCTCGAGAGTTATTGTGTCCATGCGGCGGAATTTCCGAAAAGATGTAGTTTAGCTCAACGAAATCTCATCTCATCCTGCCATGCAAATAACTATAATAAGTGAAGCGATCAACTTCCTCCCGACCCGACCCGACCCGACAGCTGGCAGGGTTGTAAAAGGGATATCGAGTTTCTTCAACTTCAATCCCGCCATAAACCATATCTATCAAGTCTAACGATCCATCTGCACCAACGAAAACATCAAAATCAAACACCACCGACCGTTGGCAGCCAAAATTGCATAAGAATTGAAGAGCAACAAAGGATATAAAAACCAGTCATCACACCCAGCAACATCACAACCCGGGAGGGAATAGCTGCAAATCATAATACGACCGGAGCGCTCTTCACTACAAAAAAAAGGAGAAAAGAAGAGGAACGCCAGCAGCATCAAGCATTGCAAACAAATCACCAACAATCGGCACGGTGGTGGAATAAAATCATCCCCACTGGCTTAAGGGAATGACGACGGGGTCGCATAAAGGCGCCAGACAGATGGAAGTTGAATCCTTATGAGCGTGGTACCAGGCGCAATCGCGCGCGTCGGGATGGTCGTGCCCTTCCGGGCAACGGATCTACTCACAATGATAAAAGGATATCAACGACAAGCACGAAGAAAAATTCACCATGATCCGCTGTGGCCGGATGGGCGTTAGTAATGTGGCTGGTGGCCGGAAATGTGTAGTTTCGCAAATCAACCGGATAGATGGGATAGTGATCATTCGGAAAGTATCGGTAGAATTTATTGCGTTTTTCCGGCTCCGCAGGCGCTCGACGCTGAAGTGTAGTGTTATGAACAGTGCGTATTGGGAGCGTGGCAATGAACATCAATCCATATTGAACTAAGCCACAATGAATGAACATTGAAATTGCGCCTAAATGTACGCTACCAGTGAGGAGTGAGATAAAATAAACAATGCTTAGGTTTGATACAAAGAGGTAGTTTACAGCGAACGTCTATATCTTTTTAAATAGAAATTGATGCATCATGTGGATCAATCGGCCTAAAAGTAATTCGAATGATAAATTACAGATTCTGACGCGTGAGTTTAGCCAAGCCTCTTTCTCGACTTCGAATAACTGAAGGATATGTAAAATTGTTGTTTTTTGCGCGTCTCAAGATAGTAAACCACAATAGCAAGACCGTGCTTGGCTCAACCATCACACTTTAAATGACCTTCGGAGCACTAGACAAACACCATAAATCCAGCGTAATCCACCGTCATTTTTCCACGTGGTCTCGTCTCTCTACCACTATCAAACCACGCCATATACAACTTCGAAGTATCTCACCACCGGAACGCGCAAACATTCGATTCGGAATATATTTTCCCAAGCTTCACGACCGGGCTGGAATGGAAGGAGAATTAACCACAAACCACAAAAATTCGGCGGTACCGTCGTGTACCTTCCCGAAACCCGGGACAGTGCCTCTAGCCGTTCCATTCCTCGTCCGTCGGTACCGGTGGGTGTGTGCAAGAAACATTTCCTTTGTGTGCGACGCTTTTGTAAGGCTAGGTCAATATTTGCTCACGACCAGAAGGGACTTACCTGAAAATGAAGAAAAAAAAAAGAAAACCCAAAAAATGCGTTATAAAAAGGGATACTAATAGATTTGTGTGCCGATGGCAGTCGAATGGAATGTTCAATAAAAACCGACCGAAAAGATGTTACACAAAATTGTTAAGAACACATTTAAGTAAAATATAACATACATGAACAATATCGAAATAACAAAATGTATTATAATATATTATACATTACATTTTGACATACATAAAAAATGGCAGCAAAACAAAATAGAAATCAAAAAGACCTACATCAGCGTTCTCATAAAAAATGTAAAAAATACACTGCAGAACGAATGTTATTCTGAGAAAATAAATTTTAACTGTAACAATTCATTGCTTGATGGCAAAATCAACATATAAAACCGAAAGTGGCAAACGAGCTTCCATCGTTCGGAGAATCACTCTCGATAGGCACGCCACTCAACCAGGAGGAGCTTGCGAAACTAAATGAGCAGATTTTCGGTGAATTTCGTAAGTAGTTTTCCATCAACAGCTTTCCCCCAAATTAGTAACGCTCCTTTTGCAAGTAGGCAGGCCTTTACCTCTCCACGTTACTCACCAATGGCAAGGTCAACATGTTGACGGACTCGGTTCGGTGCGCTTGTTCGAGATTTTTCTTCTCTTTGCAGCAATCCTCCCCCGTGGGGGAGTGAGGGTGGATTGAGGGGAATTAAGTATGCTAAACAAGTGTCTGCGAGATCCCACGTGGGACGGTAAATACGCACAAACACGTCCTTTTACCTCCGCCCGATGCGGTGCAACACGCGAGAGATGAGATTTTCGGTTCACTTTGCGAAGTGTTGAATTATAACATTTCCATCACTGTCGTACATCGAATCAAGGCGCGGCAGAGGACGGCATATGGACAATGAACTGGAGCGTGAAAATTATCATTTAAACAAGCGTTGGGATGAGCATTTCAGGTTGTGCGGTGGTGTATCAATCGGAGCGTGTATCCATCAACTCGCACCCCTTTTATTTTTATTTAAATCAGAAAAATATTGAAAAAAAAAATCAAATATTCATTCATTAAAAAGAACCATCACAACAGCGAGAGTAGCGAGAAAGAAAATTAATATCCCTACATTCATCCCCATCACTCGCTCGCGACCATCCGTTGATTAATAATTTTCCGTACCCATCGTCGTCGCCCCGACGGAACCAGCGTCAGTATGATAAATAAGGGAAAATAACAATTCCCCTCGCAGCGAGCAAATATTTCAATTTCACAGCCGGCCGACCGGTCTTGCTTCGCACTCACCACATCACATCACACCGCTCGCAATCGGTTTGCAAATCATTCGCGCGATCATTCCGCAGGCGCCATCCGGCCAGCCCAGGACAAGATCCTTTCCCTAACGAGTGCTAAATTATTCGCGATGCCACACGCCACACGCCACACGGACACGATGATTTGTTCGGTGGTTTTATTTGATTAAAGAAATTTAAATTACTTTCGCCGAAGCGATGGATACATCAGACTATGGGAGTCGGCGACAAACGTGGAAGTCATTCCTACCTTAACTTCTTTTACACCTATTTCCACAGTTTTTCATGCTGAAGGTCAAAACAACATTTGCCCATGCCCATTAGGGGATGGAGCGCGGCACAAAGTGTTTTGTGAAAAGAGGGTTACGAAATTTTCTAGCGAACTTTTCTGCGGCACGCAAAGCACAGCCCTAGGAGCTCACTAGCAGCGGTGTGCCCTTTTCCAGACGATGATAGCAAATCGATCGGGAGTCCGTTTTGTGAGCGAAATTAACTAAGCGGCTGAAGCGAGTGGCGTAAACTTCGAAAGACTGGTAGTTAATTAAACTGGAAACCTTTCAAATTTTTGGAATGTTCAAAATATGGAACACCGTGTTCACCGTACAGGACGAGCGCTTCTTTCTTGAGTGCATCCGTAATTAAATCTCTTTTAAGTGATTTAGAGGGCGCTTACGAGAGGAGAGCAACAGAAGAGAGCTATTCGTGGGCGATGAAGATTGAATGTAGTTCACTATCGAGACTATGAAAATCGTTCCAGCACAACTGAATTGTAAAATCGGGAAATAATTCGTTTAAAAAGCTTGATTGTTATCTGATGCCAAAAAGCTTTTAAACGCTTTTCCGATTTCCATTTAACATTCTTTTATCCTGAATCAGTTGGGTTCCACATCATAATCACTCGTCCGTTCCCGCACAACGCTTCCGTCTGCTGCCTCGTTATCACCTTGAAGTCACAAAACGTCAACACCTAATCATTCGTCGATTCAGAACTTTTCCCGCCACCACTCGATCAATCGATCCCCAGCCACCGTCCATCAATCAAACGGTGTTTTCAGTGTCTCTTTTTCAGCAAGCTTCAGCAAGCCCAACCGTTTCCAACCCCTCGGTGGGCTTTACTTTATAAAGAGCACACCAAATCACTTCCCTTGGTCGATAAAGAGTACACAAAACCGCCTCCCATTGTCAAACCGAACACAGATGCGGACTACAATGAAACGTCTCATCTGGATTGAACAATGATCTCTAGGGATCAATTGGAGCTTTTCAAGCTGTGAAGCGGTAGCAGCAGCACATCTTTTTTGCGGCGTTAATGCCGGCAACTTTACGTAAGGACGAAGGAAAATACATTCGTAAAAACGATCCCAAACTAGGAGCTGTGTTTAGGACAGCCAGCAGATAAACGTTCAATTGATATTAATTCCGCCGGGAGCAAGCTGTCGTTATGCAGATAGTTAGCTGAGAGTTAGATTTGTTTTAAATAATTTTATTCTCTTTCTCTCTTGTTGTTGGATCTACTTTGCTTTTCAGAATTGACAAAATGCGCTTATTCAAATTGATACAGGCGGCTTTCAACCACACGGTCCCAACACACACACTCGACCCATGTAAAAAAAACAACCTGCCACAGCCCTGCATAGCCAGGAGGAGGCACCGGCAAAAATAAGCAGAAATCGATTTTCTCGTTTTGATCCGATTAAAATGAGTCTTCCTTCTGCACCGAAGCGCAAACAAGGCGTGATGCCTCAAGGACCCTCCCAATGGGGAGAAAGGGGTAGTAGGAGAAAATGTAGCACTTCATTCACACAATGTGTGTGTTGCTTAAACACAGACACACACACGTACAACCACATAAATTGCAACCCACTTTAGTAAAAAACAAAAAAAAAACAGTTTTTCTCTTTCCCTGCGTGGTGTGAATAGAACGATGCATTTTTCTCCTGTCCGCAGCAATATGCAGCGTTGCCACACATTGCCACTATCTGACAGCCATACGGCGCGTTTTAAACTCGCAACACACGCGAATATGTACGTAGCTGGTACAGCGAAAGGCGAACCAAGCCAGCGAAACCGGACGGATAAAACACACTGACACGATTATGCACTTTTGCCGATGCAGAAGGAGTCGCATGTCGAGCGAAAAAGAAGAAGGATATCAGCTTCCCTTCGGCAGCAGATCCTGAGATGGTTTCCTTTAAACAGCACAGGCTATGGTAAGCTTTTTAGCCTTGCACTCGATGCACTCCATGGGTAAAAAAGAACTCACTTTATCGGAAGCTTTTACAAACAGTTTCCCCCACCGAGAGGCGCACACATCGGAGGGTACGGTACATAATGTTGTTTTAGTAGCTCGAGAGCCCACCCGGATGTACCGGAAGCTGCAAAAAAGGTGGTAATGTATCGAGGCTTCCGTTTATTCTATCGCAAAGCCTCCAATGATGGAGGTGAAAATTTAAATTATTATTGAATGCTGCTGCATTTTGCGAAGGGGTGTGAAAAAAAACCTGTTATGGCGTTTATTTCCACCGGAAATAGCTTACAGACAGCTTACACTGTCTCATGTGATAGAGAAATGTGCATCCATTTCTAGCCCTTTCCAATTTTTTCTATCGATACCATTCGCCAATTCAAATCATCGATCACAAACTTTTAACACCCTCTAAATCGAGAGCCTCCAAATTGTGAATGAAAGTTGCAAATTGGTTGGGAAACTGTAGAAAGTGTCCAGAAATGATGAAAATCAACGTATTATAACGAGAGCATGTAGCATTTACATTTGTTACAAATCGTGACAAAGTTATAAGACGCTAGAAATTACATTGGCATGGCGACAAGGAAGAACAAGCCGCGAGGCAGAATTACCATTCATCGTGAAGTTTTTGACTTCTGAGTCTTACTAAGCAATCTGGATGAATATCGAGTTTATGAAAAGGATAACTTCACAGCGAAACATTTCATGTTTTACTCCAGCAACTTTTACTGCTCTGCATTATGGTCATCAAACAATGAAAAGAGTATCGATAATGACTTAATAAAATTACAAACTCAAAACTTTCTGGGCGCATAGATGTTAATAGATATTAAAACAATATATACGATTTGTTTGGCCTGAAACAGCAAACTGGTGCCAAAATTTAGGTATTTCAAAAAAAACTTTGTACATAAAGCATTAAAAATCAAATGATTATGCATGAAGCAAATTGCATACTTTTAGGGGAATACATCAAATTTGCGCCAGTTACTGTGCAATGTATGAAACACTGCTTTGCAATAATAAATATGTCCACCAGGATAGAATCTAAAATCAAATCGCTCCATCCCCCAAGGGCACAATAGATGGCAGACAGCCAAAAGGAGCATAATCAAACCCGAATGAAAACGGTTTCCGATACAAGTTAACCTCATTTCGCGTTCCTCAAGTTCACGGCGTTGACCTACTTTGCCGGATGCCTCGATAAAAGATCCCTCGCCGCAAAAGCCGGTGGTCGTGATATATTCGATTTAAAATCATCTTATTTCGTACAAACACGCCAGTTGTATCCAGCTTCGCAATTTCGCAAACGACTCGTTCGGAAACATCATCCCACCCATCCACCCCCTGGGGGATGCCACCGAACGCACTACGCAAAAGAGGATGTGTAAACGACAATAATGGCCGCGGTTGTGGCGCCATAGCGTTCCACTTTCCGCTAGCTATCGCTTTCCCTCTTTCGTTCTCTTTCCCTCACTTCAACCACAAGAAACAAACAACCACAGCCAGCGAGTAAGCAACTGTGACAAAAACAAAGGACCAAAGGACAGACACACACGGCTCGAAATGTAATGTAAATACTGTGGAGCCACTGTGCTTTCCCCACGCACTGCATCGATAGATTTTGTATGGTACTGCTAAAAACAGTGCGAAATCGAAGCCTAGGGGAAGCAGCAAACGAAAGCGGAAACGATCAACGGGTTAGCCGATACCCCATCTGGACGAAAAACATCGGAATCGCGCAATCTAAACCATGCCCGGGCCGTTAAATTAGCATAGAAATGGTGGCCCTACAGGGTTACCTTTTTTTTGCAAAACAAATGAACAGCCTTGGCTTCTCATTCGATACATTTGGGACGGTGTGACGCTGGTTTTTAAAAATTCATCTTCATTTTATTGTACCATTTTTATTGCTCACTGTCTGTAATCTCTATCGCCTACATTTGGGCAGATTACGCAATGGAAAGCTGATCCTTTGTCGCTACGTTGTCGGTAAACTTTATCAAGGATTAAACTAACATACTTTCGGGGCGAATGAAGCGTAATTCACGTGAACTTGTTATAATTTACATTCATAAATAGAAAAATAATATTCGCTTTACACATCAATAAATTATCATTCATAATTCCGGGCAGTATTTAAAATTCAATATATCTTACTCGGAATTATAACATAAATTACATTAAAGATCTATCCTTCGCGTAACCACGAAAAGCAAGTGTTGTCGCAATTAAACACCACTTCATACGGATCAAACAACTCGATTCGTGAAATGCCTTCCGTCTTCTCTTCAAACAATGTGCCCCAATAAGGACCTGCTTTGGATTAAATATTCCGCACCACTTCCACCCTTCGCGAAACCGCTGCTGCAAAATCTGCTTTTCAAACAGAAACAAAACAGCAAATTGGAACCGGGCGGAAACGGCTGCTGAATTATTTAGCAGCCGCACAGTGCCACCCCCTGGTCGCCCTTCTCCCGCAGGTACGTTTCCTCCCTCAAGGGAACCGGAAATTAAAATGAAAACCAGCAATATCAATACCGAACCTGCCGTTTCCGAGAAGGGAGATACGTTCCCACTGTAACGCATTGACAAGTTGTTGAAAAGGAGCACTAAACGTGTGAGAACCTACAACATCGGTTGCTTTCGGAACGATCATGATGCCCCTTCCTTCCTGGTGCCATTGAAGGCTACAAACGAGTAGATCCGATCGAGCGGAATAAAATATAACTGCCATTATCACAGTATGCAGTATACATTGTATGCATTGGTTCTGACACATCAGAAAAGTCTGATTATATCCACAACGTTTGCTTCTTTTGCATGCTTTTTTGTTTGTTTGAGCCAGCCACATAATGATCTTCCTTTGTTCCTACGAAGCACCATGCGTCTCCATTAGTGAAAAAGTGTTTTTTTATACTTTATTTCCTAATTCGATTGTGTGTTTTTCTTTCGATATGTTAAGTCTCCCGTTCTAATGATTCAGTTCTGTTCATCCATCCCAGCCGCAGTGGCAGAGGCAATCAGGAAAGCGAACAGGTGAATGCGATGGCTGCATTTTCCCACGCCACGCCGCGTTCGAAAGGAACAAGCGGAGACACGTGTAGGAATACATTTGCCCTGTGCGAGTCTGACAGCTTCTGGTGACATCGGCTGCCATATGCAATCGTTGATGATAATTGAAAATGGTTCGGAAAACTCTAAACGAATACGGGTCGTTGAAGGAAAAATCGCGTCTGGCGCGATACGCAAAGGATTTTCTAGCAATAGGTACTATTTCCTATACCAGTTAGAAATTAAACAGCACCACTTCGTATTATCAATCACACGAAGGTAATTTAATTTCCTAAGATATTTTTGTTGAAATATATCCATTCATTCATTTCCGAACAAAACATATCAGTGTCATCGGTATCGGTTTCTAGCTTCTGGTAGAAAGTATGAATGCTCATCGTTCTGGAAAATTATATCTTATTTTTAGCAGCAGCCGCACCACTCTCTAAGTATCGGAAACTCATGTTTGCGCACTATGCGGGCATCAAAAGCATCCAATTTCTGTTCGTTCATCCGCAGCAACGAAGCAGAACGTTGGTGCAGATTTTGTTCGCCTCCCAGAGTTCGTGCGCGTTCTCCAAAGCTCCTCGGACACGACATGGGACAGAGAGAAAAAAAAAGGTCAACACCAAAGACAGAGAACATTTCCCAAGACAGGTGTAGCAGAAACGCCATCATCTCCAGGCCTGTCGCAAGCAAATTCAATTAAACGAAATGCAAACAACAGCACAAAGCCCGAGCGCACAGAGTAAAACAAGCTACGAAAAGACGCAGCCAGTGAAGAGTTGAGCAGATCGGGTGAGTCAATAAATCACGAGTGTTACCCCCGGCGTCCCCGGACACCCGGAGCTCCCAGCCTACTGCAGGAAACAGCAGTGACAGCGATACATCAAACCGAGCAGAACAAAAAAAAATCGGACGGAAAGTTTGCACCACTGACTTGCAACGTGAGCTCTCGGAGGAAAATGACCTCCGGACCCGTGAGCGTACAGTACGATTTGTCGGATCCCACCTCCGCGTTTTCTTCGTTCGAAACCAGGAGATGCATTCTAGGAATCACACAGTGGAAGTGTTTTTTTTTTGTATTTGCTGTGTAACTTTGACAGCTTTGACCAGGTTGTCTGGGTTAGGTGAAACAACCGTTTCATCTTTCGATCAGTTCACTATTGTGACACCACCTGAATGGATGGATATGATAGTTGGCTTAATTGATGATTTTATTTATTTTAATTGCTAACACTTCCCTAGTATTACGAGAACAAATCGGTTTGGTGTAGCTGTTTTTCATTTATAATGAATCTACCAAAGCTTTCATGCGAAAAAATGCGTGTATTTTATAAAACCAGCAGAATGTTGTTAACTATATGAGCTGCTACAACCAAAAGAAAACATCAGAAGAAATAGGACCACCGTTTCGTTTTCTGTAACGTTCAAAGGAAAACGGTCCAACATGTACTTGCCACGCGAAAATCTCTCGGCACGAAAATGGGACACCATAATGAGATGATCGATAATTAGAGTAATGAAGCAAATTCAGCACAGCCCATTAAGACGTTAAGGGATGTTGCCCATCGCAGGTTGTTCCGTGCCCAGCGAGCCTTTGGAAAGTTTTTTATTCGATAACATTGAAGCATATGTTCGCTTTCGCTGGAGACGGCAAAATTTATCATAGAACGATACGCGCCAGGAATATGTACGCCTAAATGTATGCAAGAATGAAAGCAGCTGAATTGTTCGTATTCTCAAGAACGAACCTTCGAACGTTCCTTCGAATCGGTTCATCCCGATCAGTTCCCAAGATGCCTTACGAAGAAAAAACTAAATTCCTCGTTAACTATCAAATGTATCCGAATGTACATTAATTTATTTTATACAAAATAAAATTGTTTCCTTACATGACGCTCGAAATGAACACACTCCCAACGAAATTCACGCTACAAAAAAAAAACCTCACACCCACAAATCAAACCCTTAAGTCATTCCACCTCGATTTTAGCTCAACGTGCGCCAAATGAGGCTCCCATAAATTAATTGTGTCACCGGAGAAGAATGCCGCACCTAAAGTTATACTTTTGTCCTTTCCTTTTGGCGCCATCTGGCTTCCTAGCGCCGAACGACGCGGCAAAGGTGACACACTAAGTAATGTTGGAAAAAGTCACCATAGCTTGGTCCACAGCAGTACTCCAATTTCGGAAAAAGTATTTAAAAACACCCACACCCAAAGCGCCGCAGCAGGAGAGGCCCACCCGCGGCGGCAGTGGTTCATAAAACGAATGATTAATTACCATAAAGCACCATAACGTCGAGATAATTTAGCCGGGTGTCATGACGAAATCCAGCCCAAAGCTGATGGAAGCCGACCGGGGACCGGGAGAATGCGGGCAGGACTGCTAGACCGCAACCGCGGCTCTGATGCCGATACGCGGGGCAACAGGGTGTTCCATCGCGTGGCACGGTACGACGGGGAGCAAAAAGAATGAAGAAAACATGCCGTAAATGCGTCACAACAATGCGTGCCCGCCCCAGGTCAAGCACTGCCTCGTTACACCGCTCGTCCTGATTTCGATTCGAAATGGAAATCTGCTCCTACCGACCTACTCTACTTGTGGCTTTCTTGAGGGGCGTACAAAGAAATCAGAACCAGTTCGTCGTGTTCCAGTGAGTGAGAGAGCGCGATGTAATCAATAACACTCCTTTCGGAACAGAACAGCTGGCGCTGATGTGGAGGACCTATCGAAAGACGTCAAGCACAGGAGCGTCATAAATGTCTGCTCGAGGATGCAATGTTGGTCAGCGGTTTGAAAAGCTCATTGCCGGCTAATGAATGCTAGAAGAATAAGAGTCCTCCATTGGGGCTACGCTATGTTATTGATACTTGATATTGCAAGGAGCATTAAGGAGCGTTACTGTAAGAATCCAAATATAAAAGATATGAGAAATCTTTCAAAAGCTCCGGCATAATAGGATCCATGAGAGAAAATTTCATTCCACTGATAAATAAATAGTTTATAGAATAATTATGAAGCATCAGTGCAGTTCACATTGCATACATTTTGGCGCAAATGTAACATATCCGCCCAAACGTATGCAATTTCCATAACAAAAACTTTTGAACGCTTTACTAATGCGTATAGTGGTAATTATTCTCTTCAAAATTCAAACCAACGCTCCGAACCATTTCCATGCTTTGTGTTGTGCCCAAAATAATGTTTTCATATGTTGGCGAGCACAGAATATGTACCCCCAGTGTCCCATTATAAATGTTTGTTCAGGCTTAATGTCCGCACATCCTGCTCGTTACACAGTGTTCCGCGCCATTATCTCATACGCGTCCCCGATTAGATAACAAAAGGTGGTACAAAAGTATGCTAAAGGTTCCGCTTTCATTCCAGAAAACCCATCCGGAAGATTCGATTGATACACACACGCACACCAAGACACACCACGGAACCCCCGTTTGATATACGCACGCTAACAAACGCGTAGGGACGGAACACTTTCGATCACTAAACGGCACACTCTGATGTGTCTCCGAACGGACACCGATTTTCCTGCTTACGGTCGCGAAAAACGCAAGCGAATCGAGTGGAGAAAGCGAAAATCCGCCACTGCGCGACACCGTTTCCAAACCGTTCACTGGCAGCGTCACTAGAGAACTGCCGTCAACTCCCGGCAGGATGCGCTACACACTTCAACGGACGTCAACCGCGGAAGATTCGTGGAAAAACATTTTCCCAGCGGACGGTGTGAGTACGTGCGAAACAAAAACAAAAAAACAACAGTGAGAAAGTGAGTGCGAGTGAGTGCGACGAACGGTGCGCGGGTGAGTAAGAATCCCAACAATGCGAACCAATTGAACTACGCGAGCGAGAGCAAGCACAATGAAGCGGATTGATCGGGTGTCTCCGGTCCCGCAACAGTCGGCGGGGGAAAAAGGAGAAAGCATCAGCAAACCATAATCGCCCCAACAACTCAACGCTTTCACTTGATGAAATTGAAGAAAAACATTAACAACACGAACGCGCGCGCTCGGCGTTCTCACAGCTTTCCCACGGCCAATCTTCGGGTTTCCCATGCGCTCCGACATCCCTTCGCCCGAAAAGATGGTCATCGCACTGGTGGCAGATGCGAACGTATTGGTGCCAGTCTCGGGACGTGAAACCCGCCGTACACTACGTGGTTTGCAAGCCGCCCGTGCCCTTCAAAACATTGTCTCACCAACACACCGCCAACAATCGGCCCCACAAAAGCTCACCAACACGTGCGTTTGTGCAAACGAGGATGTTGGAACAGCACGGCGATTGCGTGTGTCTGAGTACAATGGCTTTAACAGTCCATGCGTTGGTGACCTTCAGAACGTTGCCAGAGTAGGGATTCGGCTGCTCTCGTCCACAGGACACTAATGGAACTTCGCAACCGGCGTTGAACAGCCATCGACCACACTAACACAGCTGTACAGTAGGTGCGCAAAAATCATTGACGTCATGAAACACGCTCAGGCAGTGCTCGTGTCAATTTGAAAACCGTGACCATAGTACAATAATTAAATTATTAAATTATATTTAAATATTATTATTAATAATATAAACGTTGTAAAAATTGTATTAAATGATAAATGATGAAATGGTAAGGATTCAGCAGATTGAATCAGCCCGAAAGTATGCAATTTAAATTACATAGTTTCAGGCGAATTTTTTGCCTAAAAGTATGCAATTCGCACATCCATTTACTCTAACACTGCTTTACTATATGTTTGGTGATTTTTATATATTTTTTGTGGTTTTTAGTATGCTTCAAATTCCAAAATAAACGCTCTAGACTGCAAATTATCGGCCTGTTGAGCATATAGTGTCTAATATTTTAAAGCTACTTTAAAAATCTTGAACTTGAAATTAGTACTACTCGAGATATAGTGAGAGCTAACTCTTCTCACAACTAGTTCAATTCCTTTGCTCATCATTTCGTCACGAACACATTCAAAACCATGCATCCGAGATTTTATTCTAGCCATCGGAAAACCTTAAGCTTTTCCCCACATTCAACACTGTCTCGCTTGCGCGGTCAAAGCTTCCTAGCGAAAAGCTTTTATGATCACGACACGAAGCAGCGCCACAGAAAGTTCGCGCCCACTTCATCGGATGTTTGAGCTTTCCACCGACAGAAGGACGACCGACGGAGCACTGTGCACGGTGTGACCGGTACGAGCTGCGTAATATGATATGCAACAGGTTTCCACTACACCTTTCCTGTGGGGTTGAAAGGGAGTTTCCTGTAGCGACGACGCAATATAAATAAATGCTCGGGAAAACGGTGTTATGCGCACGGCACTGAAATCATACCGAAATCAAGTGTCATTAAAAAAGCGCACGGTGAATGTATGATTATAACCATATATGCGAAATCACTTCACCGGAATCAGCCAAAATGGAATTTAGCCAAGCGTGTGTGACTCGTTAGCTTGTTAAGATTGATTAAAGATATTGTTAGAAACTTGTTAGAAAGATAGCACACAACCAGCGAACCATATTGTGGACGTCTAAGTCTCGATAAGCAGATCAAGTTCCTTCCAAACAAGAGAAAACTTTCTCATTCAAGCTTTCCTTTCAAAAGAAGAGTTTCTTTTTTTCCGGCTTCACTCCCGTACTCCTATCATTCGCAGGGAAGAAGTCACTGCGAACTTTTCCTCCGCCGCTCCCTTCACTTTCAGACACAGCACACAAAGGCCCTGAACTCTTGCCCAAAACGGAACCGGGTGGGTGCGGAAGGGCGCGTTTCATAATTAATTGCTTCAGAGAAGGTGGCAAGAAAAAAATGAACGCAAGCAACAGGGAGTTCTCCGAAGGCGTTTTGGCAGCGAGCAAGTTTGCGAAACAAACACAGAATCGAGCGGGCAGATGCCAGTTGGCAATGTCAGCAACTCGTCGACCCATTCAAACCTGTCAAACCAGCAACAACAACAGTAACGAAAAACCAATCGAACGCGTCGCTTTCAGGACAGGGTTTTTCAGAAGAGGAAAACCACGCCAAATTATACCTGGCTCGTATCGGACGGTCCAACTGCGACGTCACCCGACGCAACCTCAACCGCTACCAGTTGCCCAGGTCCATGTTCGCGCGGTAGATGATGAATCCACTGGTTGGTCCTTTGGCCGCTCGTCGCTCCCGCAGGGAGTAGCGATTCGTCCACGTCAGCTTCCACCACCGCAGCGTCACTTTTGCTCGCGTCAGTTGTATCCTTTGCGTTTGATGTCTGTGACGACGTCCCGCCAGCCCGTCGACGGACGGTGTAGAAACGAAACCTTCTTCGGACGCTGCCGGACGCTGCGGTCGGTTCCGTTCCACTCGCCGACGTTCCCACCCGCCGAACGGACGCTCTGGACGTTGGCAAGAAAAACGAACGAACGCGGTTCAGTCGGGACGTCCCGGGAGATGACGCACCGTCGATGGCCGGCGAACGGTGGTGGGAGAGAAGGTGGTGCGAGCTGTTCCTTGATTCGATTAAATTGTACTTCTTGGACGACGATGACCCGCCCGTATCGGCGACCACGCCACTTCCGGCAGTCGGCTTCTCGAAACCGAACAGCGCACCGAACCGATTGCCCATTGGATTTCACAACACCAGAGCGGAAGGAATGTACGATGGGGTCAGGTCGGGAGGGTTTTCAATTTAATCACTTCGGGGACCAACAACCGAATCGACCCAACACCGAGCAAACAGCTGCACACACTCGCACACACCAATAACGGCGGTAGTTACTTCCTTCGTCCTTGGTCCTGCGCCCCCTTTTGGACACTTCAATTTCAAAACTAAAACCAAATACTAGCACGCGTTCCGCAATTAATAGCGCTATGTTCCCACCGGAAGACTTATAACTTTGACTGCCGTTGAGTAGAGGAAAGGTCGCTTTTTCCACACAAGCACACCGTGTACTGCTTGAGAGGCTAAGTTTCCGTTTGCCATTACAGATTGTAGTTGCCTCTTTAAAGATCCAAATCACCCGCTGGTTCCTATCAGTTTATCTAATAATCGATACTTTCACCACACCGTTTTGCAGCGGCTGGAATAAAGTATCGATTTCCTACACGTTTCCGTTCTGCCACCACCCCCGGGGGATAGATCGTGATTAGATAGAGGGCGTGTGTGCTTCTTCTCCACTGCTCCACTTCTCGGCAAACATTTACCGAAAACTTATCCGCCGGTGCAAACACCGGTGCTTGCTTTTTGGCGACGAAGCTAGGCTAGAGTCGGTACGTTGAAGCAAATCCCAGCGCGGAGTAGGAAAAAAAAACAATGTGTTAGTGATACACGGCCAAGCAACACGTGCGTCTGTGTGGGATTGTTGTTTGGTTCTACACCCAATCCGACCGCTCGTTAGTCTAGCGTTCTGCTTGCTTCAAGTATTAATTTGGCATCGATTTCAAGCGCACAAAGGCGACGAGAGCCAGCAGATAAGATAGCAGCAAAAGGCAGGCGAGATAATCGACGAGACGCGGCCGAAACATTCTATATGCGCTTTCCATTACGGGGAGCGTTACGGAGCGTTACGGAGCGTTACGAAGGGATCGTTTTGCAATAGCCGCGCTGATTACTTTCGTCTAGGAGAACAATCTCACGCCGAGAACAGCAATGCAATCATCGTATTTGACTTTGGAATAGGATTTTTTGTGATTATCAATATCCAATAACGATTACAACGTGTAGCCTATTGAACTCTGAATAAACGAACTCATATGCTATACCAAAATGCTTGGGACAAGATCCTACTTTTGCTACTGGTACTTGAAGATGAACTAAATTTGATCAAGCATCGATCAGTTCATGAACTTCAAATTATGTTCATACATCGTTTAGAAGTCAATTACTACCCTCAAGCTCAAGCTGAAAATACCACAAATAGTTGGTGACCTGGAAAACACGATAAGCCTTTCACGCATCACCGCTTTTATAATCCGTTAGACCGTGCGGAAGATTTTATAAATTAGGTGCTCTCGACGAAGCGCACGCTTGCCTGCTTTCCTGCCTGCAGCATCATAATCGCCCACGAATCCTGCTCATCTTGTTCCGCACGTACCCCAAGGTATAAAGATCAAAATTGGATTGATTATCCTCGCTTTCGAAAGCTTTCCTCGTTCCCGTTTTGCGTGAAAATGTGTAAAACTGGAGTCTTCTCCCATCTTCTCCATTCGATGATGAGCTGAAGTTTCTGTTAGTCCAGTGACTGAAGGCCGGTGGAAAATATGATACATTTTTAAATGCCATCGCTTCGGGTCATAATGCCACCCAACGCGAGACCTCGCTGCCCGTGGAAGCCTGGACCTTAATTACCTTCATTTATTACCACTTCGCCACGATACCGAACGTCGGTGGGTCGTCGCGTACTGTAACAAATTAATTTTTAATATCAATTTTCCGCGAACGAAAGATTTTAAGCATTGTTCGTTTTTTACGTTCCCTTCCCGGAAGGATGAAAGGAAAACATTACTTAAAACAAGAACATGAAATCCCTACTGGTAAGGTTCCGGGAGACGGAGAGAGCAGCTCGTTGCAATAAAAACATTATCCTACCGGTAGCGCTGCTGTGTTTATTGTGTCGAACAGCAATCCTGTCACAACGAGAACGTACTTCTGAGCGCGTTTGCATCTGGAAATTCATCGGGTACAACCTTTATTAGCACAGAAGCACAGATGTTTTTGTTTTCCTTATTGGATGCACCGGAGCAGCACGGACACCGGTGTACGCAGCGCCCACGACAAGTTCCGGAGTTTTGCTCCATTCAAATGCAAACACTAACCACCTACAGCGACCGGTAAACGCCCCCGGAATAAAGAAAACAGTAGCCCTGTTGCATCTTGTTGCAACAGAAAATGAAGAATACGTCGCTTTTCCTTGCATGAAGCACATAGACCATTTTACTCAACCCATGAAGCGTCAAGGTGGTGGAGTCACCGGTAGAGGATTCAGTGATTATCCTACCCTTTATCCTCCTAATGCATCGCGTTCAATGGACAGCATTAACCGGTGCGGTGAGCGGACAATAATCTTTAAGATCTGCTCTGCTTACGGTTTTATCAATCGCTGAAAGGATATGTAAGCCACCGCACCCTTTGTAACCAGCAATAAAGAGCCATCTTATCGCTGTGATTGCACGACCACGAGCCACAACCGAAAGCTCAGACGAGGGTCTATCTCAGGCCATCCCTCGGCCCGTTTCGCTTACGAGGGCAGCCACCGGTAGTTAAGCAGTGGTCATATAATAAACCACCTCCCAATATCTCGAGCGCACGGTTGGTCTGGAACTCGCCAGAGCCGAGAGTTACCCGGGAGAAGACTTCGCACAGCTTAATGATCTCAGGCGTAGCTCAGGGAATACCGGGAACTAAACCGACCTCCGTGCGATGACTGGCGTGCCGGGCTGCTTGTTATGTGCTTAACGAATAGAATTATTTCCAAGCACAAATCGACGGAGTTTGCATCCTACGTAGCGTCCGTGCAATCTAATTCCGGTGCGGTTCTAGGTGATACTGTTGTATGCATTTGCATTTGCATTTGTATCATAATTTTTTTTATATGATATACAAAAAAGTTTGACGAAAAATTGCTAATAAAAAAGCATTACAGTTCTATAGAAGCACGAGAAGAATTTTTCGAATCATTTGCGGCATTGACATACTAAAATAATAATAAATAACCTTTAATTATTCACAAATAATTTGTCACATTTTTGAATCGATAAAGAACATATAAATGCATAATATTAAGTTCATTCCACATTTGTCATGCAAACTGCATACTTTCGTCTCGGGCAATGCAAATAAGCGCCTAAAGGTCAACTACCTGCAATACACCAACACGCTATCAATATTTCATTATTATAGTTTGTACGTAAATCTTACTGTCAGACTATCAGAACAAAAATTTAGAATAAATAAGCTATGCTTAAACAATTTATTATAGCTTTATTTTTTGTGCACCAGTAATTTTTCACTATAAAATTTAAATATGTCAATGAATTCCCACAATAGATGACAGATTTAAAAAAAGATTAACACACAAAGCTGACCAGCATTTTATCAACACTTCATTTGATTGTTTCAAAAATATTCTTAAACGTCCTCATTACATTTTTGAACGACAAAGTAAACCAATCAACCCAACAGTATTGTGTCTTTTTTTCCCAACATGACCCCAAACATCGCCCTTGCTTCCGATAGGTGCGGAAATACAGTAACAAATCGATTTCATCTTGTCCATGGACGTGACGTCATCGCGTCGAAATTGCAATCTTGATGGGGTTGCGTTCCGATTGGCGGTCGGTTGGATGTGAAGAGTGCACTCGCGTCTGGCGAAACAAGATCCGCGAGCCGTGATAAAGGCACGAGGTACATGAAGCCTTTCTCCACTCAACAGCCTCGTCCTCGTCGTGCAAGCCACCGGACCGAACCCTGCAAGGCCAATAAAACCCTTCCGCCGCTCCGTTGAAAGCTTCCACAGCTCGAGCGATGATTTGTAGCAGACCTTCTCAGCGCTGCTGGCTTATTTATTCGGTGACGATATAAGTCGCTTTGTAAAATTCGACTAATTCACACCGTCTGTTCACTGCTGCCGAGGCTTTTGGGACGACGTAGGTGATTGCAAACTGACAGGAATGTGATCGATCACGATGACAGCCGATGATGATAATCTCAGGCAAAGAGTAGTCCACCTTCCTATAAACCCATCTCTTTCCGCACCCCGGCACGGTCGTAGCGTTAAAATCGTGCGGAGCCAGCGCCCGAAGCGGTCAACCCGTTTTCGTTGCTTGTTGTACTTTTTACTTATTTGCATATTGCCACCCTCCCCCTACTGAACTGTGCGCAATTACATGCGCAATCGTCGTGCGACTGGTAAACAGTGTTTCCTGCGCACCGGTCCGGAGTGTTTGACGACGAGGTGCGCGTGGGGATACGGCTTGGCGACGGAACGTACAAGGTCAGCGGCGACGGAAGGTGCGACGACATACGATCAACAGCACCAGCAGCAG
>JXXA01013944.1:0-10315 GCA_000956255.1 Anopheles punctulatus
ACGTGACGAATAATCGGTTTTATCCTTTTCTTAACTCCACCTTTCTTCGAAACGCTCGCGAGGCAAAGGGTAAACGCTCATAAACGTTTGTAATGAACGGAAACGTCAAATTCCTTTATCCCATCGCTTCAGGCTTTCCGCGAGTGCACAAACATTTGAAATTAAATTACACAGGAGAAAATGACGAATCCGCCGATGGCAATGGTGACAGAAATTTGCCCCCTGAAACAATTACACTCGCAATTTTTACTCATCTTACCGCTGAAATCGTTACGAGCGCTGAGAACAAATTATCCCAGAAGCTTTGCGAGCTTTGTCTTTGACACAGCTGCCCGTCTGCACAACCCTGCACGTTCCTGGGTGGATCAGTTTGGATAAGTAATTGGGGCTTTGTGTTTATTAGCGCCCCGGTTTTACGAGGCTTCGCCCGGGTTCGTTCGGTGGCATGTAAGTCACATGATTAAATAAAAAGTTAAACACCTTTCTCGCGTACGGCTTACGCGAGCAGCGCCATGGTTAATTAAATTCGACAAATTTGCCTTCCCCGGATATCGGCTGGTTGTCTTCAAATGCTTCCGCAGACTGTTGAACGCTGACGGTTTTTAATGTGGCGCAGGTAACCTACATTCGCTTTAGTTCCGAAACTAGTCGAAGAGAAATATCTCAAGAGCGGTGCTTCAGAATAATTAGCATATTCATCTTGTCCTTCTGCCGTTTTAGCGCGCGAGCGCTGATGAATATATTATCACCTTCTTGCATTAAGATACTTACAGACACACTGACATCTTCGGAATGTGAGGCAAAGGGAAACGGAGACGAAACAAAGCATACAGTAGAAAACGCTTGCCAATCTCTCAGGTGCCTCGCGTGGCACCTCAGTGTATGGCTTTCACTTTTGCCCAACCTCGAACATAACTTCTGAAAGCAGAAGAAACCGACAACAAAACTACAACGTACTTGACCTTCTTCTAAGAAAGCAGAACTGTTGGAAAGGATGTGGTGCTTTAGGTCAGTACTGATGTGAACTCATCTGTGAGGCTCTTTTCGAGCCGCGCTTATAAAAGCCATACATTAAGCTTACCGACACACTCGGTAACCTAGGAAGAATGGAATAGTGTGTACATTTGTTGGTTTTTTTCTTTCGCCCATAAAGAGCTGGCGCTGCGCAACATAAGCTACACGTGAAAGGAGTTTGTATTTGCATGCATTCGCAACATTTCCATTCCCATTGCGTAGACCTTGAGTGCATCTTTGTATGCATTCCATTTCGTGATACATGTCAAGGTCTAGCAGTGGAATCGGTTTGGCACACATTGTAATGTGTGTATGAAAGCTGTTTATAGATGTTGAATTTCAAATACTGATGTGTCGTCACATTTAGAAAGCTTTTACAATTGTTTTTTGGGTTTAATTTGTATGAAGCTAGGTGTTTCTGAATAAATATTTTTTGTAGTAAATTTAAAGAACTATTTTTGAAACAATACGTTATTAAATTTAAGATTTCATACTCTTATGGACCAGGGAAATATGAAATATAAAAACATATTTAACTACTTTTGTTATAATGAAAGCGGGAATATTGAATAAATCAACTCAGTTTGGGACAGTTAAACCATGCTGCGAAGCTTATCAACTAACTTCTAGGAAAAGCTTAAAATTCCACTTATTCTTCCTTTCGAATTCCACCAACAACCATTGAAACTGGTTAACCCGTTACGTTACTTTTTAAGCCGAATTACGAGACTTGCGCCTATCGGGAACTGTAAAGCGAACAGGAGCATCGATCCACTAAATTGCGGCCAATTACGCATTGTTCCCGTGAATCCACCGTCCGTCAACCACTGCAAATATCCCGTGCCAAAATGCAGAAGCATTTAATTAGTGCTATCAGCAGCGGTTCAATTAAATTTTCAGTTAATTTTCCATCATCGTCCATGCCGCAGGAGGGCGCAGATGATTGCCGCACACAGTGGAAGGGTAAACGATGCGTGCGGTAAACCGTTTCGGGTGACATTCCTCTGCGGCGTGGACATGCTGGCGAGGATTTCAATTTATCAGTCCATCGTCAGTTTGTCGACGCTCGGAGGTGTGCTTCTACGTGTATGATCGCCCGAAACGTGCGGCGATGATGGTGGCGTCCGCAATACATTGCATGTAGTACATTTTTACGTACCTCCTTTGATGCCCACTCTACTTGATTGTATGGGAACGGCATCACACTGTGGACGCCCTGCTTCGTGGACGGTGGACGCGAGACAATCCTTTAGTCGTCCTGTCAACGAACTTTGGTGCGAGATGCAGGTCGTATGCATTCGCCACCCGTGGAATGCCGCCAATTGTGAAATTGGGGTTCCGTTGGCCGTGTATCGACCGAATTTCTTGTCGGCAAGACGATGCATTGGTCCGCCTGCTGGGCGCAGTGGCAAGTTTGGAGCAAGAACCACATGACCACATTTTGCCGGATAAGGATACTTTGGCCGTCCTTTGTGTGTTTCATGTAGAACTATTGCAGTTGATGCTTATGACGAAGAATGAACTGTGTAGGAATGCCATAGGGTGACTTTGATGAAGTAGATGGAATATTTTTAAAGGAAACGAGTTTCCATCGTTTGAGTTATTAGTTTTATTCTATTTTATGTTAAATGATTATAAAAATTCATGAAATTTTTTCTCAAAATTCAACAAATAAATTCTTGTATCTGCTTTTATATCTCGCTGGCAATCATGTCTCGTAGTTGTAATAACCCTTCGATGAGTGCTTAAATTATGCTTGATAATTCGTGTAAATCAATTCCAACCACCCTGTACAATTTGTTTTGGTTTCGACGTTGCGGCTGGAGCACAGCCGCGCATAAGACTTTTCCTTCCTTACCAGCCCAAACCCACCACGTTCACCGATTCACCCTATTGCCTTAGTTCGGCCAACCGATGGCTTGTAGTAGTGGGGCAATAAATCTCGCTACAACAAGCGAACTGGCCCAGAAATGGTGCAGCCAAAAATACAGCGTACCCAGCGGTCCGAAATATACAGCATCATATATCACTTTCGCGTAGCCCAAAACTCGCCTTCTCACACACGCTCACACCTATGTGCACTCGATCGCGACAGTGGCCCGCATTCGAATGTCCTGCAGCCCGATGCTGGTGCGATGCTGTTGCATTACTCCGATGCGGAAATGGCACGCTAGATTTTCCGTTTTTCTATCTGTCCGTTGTCCCATGGTTCGGTGCATCCTGGATTCACCCAACACGCTCCCGACTGCGATGCTAATGACAAGCCCAACTTTACTCGACTCAAGTGCAACCGGCAGCGACGCTGCTTGGCTATCGGAGATTGGGGTCAAACTCCCGGTGGGAGATTAATGAGTACGATGCACGCTGCAAATCAGCGCTGTAGCGCCACGGCGACCCCGCCTGGCGGGCGAGTACTTGTGTGTGCTGGGGTATGTCACAACCACAGTGCATTGATGAATTAGAACAGTGCATTGTACTGTACAAATATCGTAGTGGACCAACTAGCCCCGGTTGCATGAGTGGCGAGTAGTAATTCGCGTCGGCTTATTATGGATAATCAAATGAACTTCCTGAAGCCACCAAAGAAAGCTGAAGCGCGCGCGTACTGACCGCGGGGCGGAGGTGGCGGTGCAGACGACTGAATTATGGGCCTGAAAACGGTACAAACTGGTCCTGACAGCGGGGTTTTGATGGTCTGGCTTTGATTGCACCTTATAGAAGGCATTAATTTTCGTTGTACCAACGATTTTGAATTGGAAATAGTTCGGCTCAAATTTATGGTGGACCGAATCGTCGAATGGTTATGATAGTGGGCACCGAATGGGGCGATGCTTATCGGAAGTAATTGAGCGCCAGCAGGATAGTAGGAAACGTGCCCTAATCTGGTGCTGGTAGCTCATTTAGGCCGTGTGAGTGATTTGGATTATTTTTATATTGAAAAATTATGCATGTGAGGTGGTTTAGAACAGTTCATACAATTCCAAAACAAGGAAAGTTTAAACTAACACCTACACAGCAATAGAAAGCACATCAAGAGACTAAAATCAGGTGCCTTATGAAAATTTTAAATATTTTACGCGAACCATCAGTTCTACATGCATACATTTGGGCGTTTTTATCGCTTGAATTAGAGTACTGGCTCCAGTAAAATATCAGTTAATCGTATCTTTTCACGCAATTCACACTAGTTACCGTGTAATTTCTCAATTAATTGACTCATTCATTGCAATCGCTACACAAAGGAAAGCGATCATTGAAGCTATCGGGAACCATCAATCACAAACGAACTGAACCAGTTTTTTATTTGCTTGCTGCGAATGTAAAACTGACGTTTGCCACGTGACATTTGGACACTTGGCTTGCTGAACTTTGTCCATTTGTCTCATCTCTTGGAACGCCAATCCAATCAGCGCTCGGCGAATTGCCCTCGCCCGGTACTGGGAAGTCGCGCGAGCCAAGCCGAGAAGTACTTTAGATGACATTGGCAGAAATAAGCTCCGAAATTCCGGAAAACAAAAATCAAACACGAGTTTTCGGTTTGTCTGCGAATGGAAAAGTTTCACGCTTACGTTTTCTTTGCTTACTAAAATAGAAATGGAAGCAGAAGTTGAAACCGACAAAACCAAACAAATACTGCAAACGATATTACCGAAAACTTGTCGGAAAAAAACCGCGTCCGCACGGTGTGACAGCTGGCCGGAGGGGGCGAAGTAGATGTGGCTGGCAAAAAGTAAAACAAACCGATAAAAAAAAAATTAAATAGAACCGCCACGCAATAACGATCGCAAAGCGCCCGGCTTCGTGATTGACACTTGATTTACTTACTTTTACCCTCGCCCGCACCAAGCCCTTAGCGTGTGCATTATTACATCTGTCTGGTCGTCGGTCGTGCTTGGTTTCGCGCTTCGAAAACACAGTGAAAGCATCATCATCATCACCATCACGGGCGGTTTTTTTTTCTCATTTTTCTTTGTTTCTTCCGTTTGTATGCTCCGGTTGGTTGAGGAACGGGGATGCATTGGGTTGAAGGAGGAGGAAGCAATCGTCAACATGAACACCATAACACGGGTACATGACATCGAAATCTGACATTGAGCTGGAGCAGCATAGACTCTGTGGTGCGGTGGGAAGTGAGGTAGGGAACCGATCCCTGCGGACGTTTAATTGAATTTGTTTGGGATTATATCCAGACGCGATGGGAAGTTTCTAGCCGAAAATGTGTTTTTTCAACCTTCTATAAATTTATTGTTCGACGAAATTGTTTCCCCGTATCATGTATCTTTTTTTCTTTTGTCTTGGCATGTAGAGAAATGATTTTTCCTTTTTATATAAATACTCACTAGCAAGTTTAGTATTTTTTTTTTGGGCTTTAAAAATAAAAACAATACAACATTTGTTCGTCAGCGCATACAATTGAAAATCAATTTCAAGCATGATTTTCCATTCAAAGATGCTAATACATCTTCAGGATGTCATCAAATGAACATCACAACATTCAGATGTATGGAACATTTCGCTTGCTCAACACATTCAAGACCAAGTTCTCTAGTGTCGACAAAACAGCATAATGCTCCAACGTACTCTGTACATCCACAAAGTGATGCTAGGCCACGTGTCACATTTATGTACGCCCGAGGAGCGGGTGAAGGTTGCATCTTTCAAAAGAAAAGCCAAGGAAACGCAAAATTCCACCGCATGATCAAAACCTTTAGATGAATACGATACATGCGAGGTCATGCATTAGAATCCGTGGCTCGATTGACGCTCTGGATACACGTGTACATTTTCTTGGAAAACCGAACAGAGGTGGCACACAACGTGCACTACTGTTTTAATTAGCTACGGTTAAGTCAACGTTTGTCGCAGCGCCACTAATGTCATGCATATTTTCTTTTCATCTTTTTACAGCTTATGCTTCTTTGGATCTCTTCCGTTTCTGCAAGGGCATATTGTGTGTTAACGTCTTCAAAAACATCAGTTGTAACATCTTCAACATCAGCGCAATGGTTTGGTTAGGTGAGGAATTTTCAATGCTTGTAGAAATCGTGGTGCAAAAAAATATTGTTGACGTAGTCAAAAAGATTTATATTGTATGTTCATAAATTAGCTTTATATTTTTCTCAGTTGACACAATTTATGGAGATGCATTTAGCACTTATACCACTAAACTACTGGACCGTATCAAGATAACTAGAACATTATATTTCTTCATTGAATCAAGCCCTTTGTTCGTTTTAAGGTTTATAAAACCTTTTCTTCACCCTCAAGACCAAATGTCGCTACGGGTCTAAATGTTACGGGGGAAAAAAGCAAAACACAACATAAGATAATCGCAAAAATCATCACTAAGTGATATTTCAAAATGCGGCAACGGAGAAAGAATAACGATGAAAAGATTATCACTTCACACCGCCAGTGCGCTGGTGGGATCCAGGCCGGTGGAGAAATTACCCGCCAACGAAAGGATCCACCGACCAGAAAAATGAGGATCCGTGTTACTTAAATGGGCAAACATTTCTCAACGCAACACCCCGGCTGCCGGGCGGTGATGGTGGTTTTGGTGGACGTGAAAAAATCAATTTATTCTCCCTTTACCCATCGCCTTTTGCAATGCAGCCAGAAAAAACAAAACGGAAAAAGGTTATGTGCGGCGGATTTAATTTGATGCTTCGTATAACAAACACAGCGAGCAAAACGTGAAACTTCCTTCCACCTAAGACGTATCCAAAAAAAAAAGCGACCATCCTTAACCCATCGATGTAACGGGCTGGGATCTGGGCGCAAACTTTCACGACGATCCCTAAAATCATAACGGGATCGTTGGAAAAGGATACAGCAAATGCGGCACAGCGGCTTCATCATAATTATCGTGCCCGGGGTGAAAAAGGATAACCGTGTACAACATCATCAGGGCCCGCTTTGATCGGTTGCTCGTTGCGCACTCAATCGTTGCGGGATGCACGTAAGGAGCATCTCCTAAGGTGGGGAAACTGAGAGAGAATGAAAAAAACAAAATCGTTTCTTCAGGATCCCGTTGGAAAAAATGACAAAACGAGCGCTTAACCTACTGTCCAAATGTGGGACAGCGAGGAATTAATGTATGTACATAAATAAACGAACGAGGATAAATATTGGCGCGAGAGATGGAGCATCACCGTGCAGGGTACGGACAGCTACAAGAAATAAAAATAATAATAAATAAAAGCAAGAACGACGCCCGGACGAGCAGGCCCAACGCTTATGTTGAGCCAGCATAAAAGAATGGGAATGTATCGGTACCGTTAAAGAATGGATGAGTTGCAAGCCGAAAACAGTAAAAAATCCGATCCAGAAAAGAACCACCAACAAACAACATTATGAATGAAGGCATTTCGCAACGGGCGAAGGTTGACGATGCAGCCAAAAGTGCAGCCGGCAGTAGAACGGCTCCACGTTGCGCGATTGTTTATGGCTCACGGGTTTACGGTGTTTCTGTCCCAGCGCATGCACCTCCTTCATGCGAAACACCCCAGAAAAGCCGAAAACATATGTTTTAATGTTTTCGACCCAAAGGGGAAGAGCCGTAGACGGGCATGTGCGACTTTGCGAAGATTAATTTGAAATGCATGCGAAAGTGAGCGAAATTTTCCGTGCGCACACAGTGAGGGTGAGCCCAACAGGAGGTGTTGCGTACGCTCAAGCGGTTGCCATGGTTTCGATGCCGCATTATTTCGGTTTTATTACACGGCCGTGGATTTTTTTTTGTTGAGACCACTTTAAACCACGGTCGCTGAAACATGTAATTTGTTTGCCGTACGCTTTGGGATCGCGTTCCCTGCTGTCGGTCGGGATTGCCGACGAAAGGATTGCCGTGTTGTTCTTTCGTCTAGCGCTTATACTTAGTCCGAGGTAGTTAGGACGGAGGAAGATGGCATTTTGATGCATTAAAAAAGGGGTTTTGCAATTACGGTTTTGAACACGAAACACATGCATTCGCTGATGCTAATGAACGTAGGAGTATGAAGGTATACAAACCAAGCTGTTAGATCCAAAAGGGTGTATAGTTTCTTTGTTTTGTTAAATTTAATTTTTTATTGTTTAACGATAGTAATAAATATATTCTTCCTACGGCTGTTGGCTACTCTATTGTTCATAAACATTTAAATATCGGTTGATTATCAAACGTATGTTATCCGTATTCAGATAACGAACTTTACAAAAACCTCAAAGTGAAAGTTTTATGGTAACTTATAAGATTACCGATTAGTTCACCGAAATCAGTCACAACTGGCACGGGCAGCAGCAGCACCGAAAGCAGAAACAACAAAAAGTCTTAATATCGGCACCTAAAGCATGCAAGAATTACCACGGTCAAGGAAATGTGGCAATGATTTATGTTCGCGAATGAATGTCCCGTTCGATGTTTAAACGATACCGCATTCTTTCCCACCGCTCATCGCAAGGGATGCGCCGCTTGCCAGGACGCTCACGTGGGCAGGAGCCCACCCGCGGGTATCCTCTCCGGCTCCATCTCGAGAATGGGGATGATTAATTCGTCTCATACGTGGCGATTCTTGATACGCATGTAATCGACGTGCGATTGCATATTTCGAGTGGAAAAAAAAGAATGCGTCGGACAGGGAAACTCTTCGGCCCAGCGCATGCGCTGCTCAATATGCATGCAGCATTACAAATTAGCTGACTAAATGCACCGTGCCTTGCAAAACAACAACAGCAACGGGGAGATTATTAATGGGCGTAAGGGTTACCCGGTCCCCGGTCGGTAGGGGCCGCGTAAGTTGAAATGCAATTGACACGCATTAATTTGTGTAATGCTGATAGATTGCATCGCTTCGTTGCATTCGGGGTCGCGTTGTTATCGCGCACCTGAGATGATTAATTGTAATTAGCGTTCTGCATTGAATCTACAAAGCGTTTCTTTTCAAGCATACGATAATCCAAATCGATTTGACTTACGATAACGGTGAATCGTGCTGGGATTAGCAGAAAATCAATATTAGTTGAGGGTTTACGGTTGAAAAGCGATGCCATCGATTACGTTGAAGCATGCAGAAGTTATTCTTGCAGGATCTTAAGAACAATTGTTGTTTAAATGACAGCAAATCAATTAAAGCCATAATTTTATTACATTAACATTGGGAACAATTTTCCTTTCCTTCCAATTTTTTTTAAATTGCGCATGAAATTAGATGTAAAAATAAGCCGTTTTATGGTACATAAGGGTTGTTCTTTCAAACCTAATTTAGCGTGGTGTTTAACATGTGAATTTTATCAAAGACTTTTCCAGCCTAAGGTGAAAAAAATGGAAAAAAAGCTGTTAGACCTTGACTAACACCAGCTTCTTTGCGCAGTGGGGTGCATCATGTCTTTGAAGGCATTGTAAAAGGCTGTCACTAAAGAAATCACTCTCTTTTGTGTCTCACACACACACATACACACACACACACACAGACACACAAGCGCGCGCGAAACATACGATAATTTTCAGCCTTTAAAGCACCTCACTTAAAGCACACGCACCGTACATTAGGCATTTATTTCGCAACAGTCACTCGTACGTCGGGCCGTGCCGTCTCTCAACCGTGGCCGTAGCGATGGCATCCGCAGCGCACCGTAACGAGAGCAGCAACGTTACACATGAAACATCATCCATTGTATCGTTACCTTCCGGTCGGGAGCCCATCCGTCTACGCCAGCAGCCGCCGACAGTGGCGAAACTGTTGCTCGCACTGCTTGCTCTGTCGCTGGAACTCTTCCTCCGTGGGTAGATTTTTGTGAATGCCGCTGAGTATCTCCTCGCCGGTCGGTGCGGTGTGGGGCTGGGGCGCGGCTGCGGGCCCTTTGGCCAGTATCTGATCCCGCACCACGTTCTGCATCTTCCAGATGAAGGGCTTTACCTTGCACATCAGCAACCGGATGCAGTCCGTGTCCTCCGGGTCGTACCGGTCGAGTTGGTCCAGCTCGCGGTCGAGACGATCGGCCAGGTCGGTGTTTTGAACCTGATCCAGCAGCGCCCGGAAGCGCCGGGAGGGATTGCGCAGCAACCATTCGAGTGGTGTTGAGCCCGGCTTTTGACCATCGTTCGAGGGTGGGGATTGTTCACCGGACGGATCGGCAGGTGGATAGGCAGATGAGGAACCGTCGAGGGTCGGGGGTGCTCGGAATGCTCCCAAATTTGTTCCTATCTGTATATGTGAGTGTGCGTGACATGTTTTGGGGGCGAAAACCGGAGAGAAAAGGAAGCGCAGGTGAATATTACTTGCAGTTTTTTCTAAGTGTTTGTTGCAAAAACAAAAAAAAA
>JXXA01013949.1:0-14790 GCA_000956255.1 Anopheles punctulatus
AGATGCTCGCTCCAGGAGCAATACATCACCGGGACGATTTAGTCAATAGCGATTAAAGTCATTAACAGAGCACACGGCGTACAGCACCCGCCAGAATGTCCATAAAAAGGCTTACGTCAAAGCTGCACAAATGGCTTGTGCAGATGAATTTAAACAAGCCAGCTCCCTGCAAACGCTATTCCACGCTATCTTAATCAAACAGTAACTCCGATGAAATTGCCATCGGTTGTGTCGTTTATTAATCTTCGTGCCTTACATCGCTGCGCGGTGGATGGGTCGTGTTTGGCAGGAAACGAACGGAACGGAATTCCAAACATACTGCACGCTTGAAGAACCCCGGCCACACCCGGAGGAGCTTTGGCTCCCTGCAAAAACGCAACGATGGGACGACTGTCTTGCAGCTTAAATCGAGCAAAGTAACACGCGCCCCGCTCAGCAGATCGGAATCGGGGCTAAACGAAAATGGCACACGAAATTGCACACATTGCTTCGCAGTGGATTACGGACATATTCTCTTATTGGTTGGTTCGGCGAAGATGCCACCGATAGCGGGCCGCGCGTGGACGTCCCATCGCAAGTGGACAACATTTTATTTCCCTTTCGGCTGCTGCCCGCCACTATCTGCCGCGGGCGATCTTTATGGATAGTTTGAGGAAAAATAACTGCAACGTCGCTTTCCTAGCTACGAACGGACGGTGGCCGTGAAAGGCGAAAGGAAATGAGAAAACATCGTCCACACTGTGCATCCCAGGGCGCGGATTCTTACAAGAAACACGGGCGTGAAGCGTTTGGCTGCTTGCTTATTGCATTCTCGCACCATTCAGCACGAATCGAATAAACCGTCCCGGATTCAGCTCGCCACTATCGGCGGCAGAGAATGGAGACATAATTTTGAAATCTTTTAAATTTTCTCCATAGATACGACCCAACCCAGCGGGAGGATCGCAACGCGTTCGATAACGTGAAAGTAACGAAACTTATTCCACCTCTTAAGTTCTCCGCCTCGGGCTGGTGTAGCGAAAAAGCAGGAGATGATTACATTGTAATATGCAAGCAACACAATATCAAACACCGCACCGTCGGCACGACGGACAAACAAGTGATTTTCGCAGCCCGGGGTATCTGTGATCTTACTCGGCGTGAAAACTAAACCAGCTGAAGGGACAAAAAAAGCAAAATGCAAAGCTCGCTCGACCGCGTGTAACATTGAACAAAACGGCAAGCAAAGCCGGGTGCTTGCAGGAACAAAAAAAACAAAACAAAACAACCCGTGAACTCTTCCAGCAATAAAATGTAAATAAGGAAATGAACCAAAATTGAGTACCGCGCTGTCGAAGACGTACGGAACGGTCAAGCAAACGGCTCTCGGAGCGAAAAATTACAATATGCAACTGGATGCTGGAGCGCGCGAAGATGCACAAATGCTGATAAAACCGGAGCACCGGAGCAGGAATCGGGACGAAGCGGGAACCGTGGAAAAATGGAAAAGTTTTTACACTTCACCTTCTCCTTTGTGTGTGTGTGTGATTGCCGTTGGGACAGATCGTGGGGACGGTGTTTTAAGTAGCTCTAATACCCTCCAACAGCACCGTGTCATGGTGGAAAACTGTCGCTACACTTCAAATCTGTGTGAAATCTTTGCCAAAGTTTACGGTCGCTTGTAAGCGGGGATTTGAAGTTACACTAACACACCCGTTGCAGTTGGAAAACCGTTTCCGGGTTTTGCTGGCGTGAAACGTTACACCAACCAACGTATGTGAACGCCGTGTAATTGGCAGTAAAAGTTGTTTTCGGACTACGAAATTTTCATTATTTATCTTGCGTAAGCTGCTATGGATACGCAAATTTCTGCTCGTTATGAGCCATAAACAACCACCAAAACGATCACACACACACACACTATTTGAATGGATTGTGCAGAGCAGGAAGGTGCTGGCAGGCGAACATTCTCAGGCAAAGTTTTGTTCCGTGTGTGGTTGAGTTAATTTGGTTCTATGAATTTCGAGCGAGTAGTTGGATTAGGGTAGAGTTTGTGGTTCGTCGTTTCTTCGTAAGACACAATGGATGGACCGTGGGAGATTATATTTGTGGAACATTTAATTTGATTTAATTTTGGACAGAATAAAATAAAGCAGGAAATATGGCGAGTGTTGAGTACCTAACATAGAAAAATAGTAAAATAGCAAACTAAAATTCTATTGTCCTCTTTAGTGTTATTGTCTATTGTCTCGTGTTATACAATGGAATTTTCGAATAATAAACACGACATTTGGTGCTTAATTAACCACAGTTAAGTTAACCACAGAGAATTGTTTTAGTGGTTTAATGGGGTAGATCTTGTTACCACATGAAAGGATTCTATGCCAACAATCATAATAGATGATTTTTCAAAAACTGAAAAGTCTATAAATCCTTGTAAAACTAAGAATCAAAAATCATTTTGATTTATTTTACCTTATACATAAATATGAATCTACAATTATTAATGAATCCTCAAGCATTCTTAGAAGTTGTATCCAAAGTTTAAGAGATAAAAAATTACACAGCCATGATGCTTTGGATTGTTTCATATGTATCGTTCGTTGGAATAGTTAATGAGAAAAAAAACGACCACCAATGAGCGGAAGTTTAATGAGCGTTATAGCTCAAGTATGAACGCAATCTACAATGCATTTTATAAATTTCTGCTTTCACTTCTAAGCGCAAAGTGTGCTTCAATATTACGGTTTGCTTCCTAACGAGACGCATAAACCACATTCACCGTATATAACCATGCGGCTACACCATCGGTAAACACGCATCGCGGAGAAACTAACGCAGAAGAGGTAAAAATAATTGAATCCATCCTGATCGACATGAAGAATGATTGTCAAGTTCGCTTTATGAATTTCCATCCACCTTTACGGCGCGTTCTTTCCGTGCACGGGAGGCGTTGTGTTCGTTTTTTCCACCCTATTCTTCCCATCCGTGAGCTGACACGCATTTCCCGCCAGTCATCTTCGCTGCCAGCTGGACAATGACAGCCTCCGGGCATTGAGGCTACAGACAAGAATTTCATCATCATCTTGAGAGCCCATAGAAACTAGTACCGTACGGTGGAGAAGGTCTTGGAACCCGGATGGCCCGGACCCATACAATCGTAATCAGATCGTATGATAGACAGGCAGCCCACAGGTGCGGTGCCTTTCTACCCGTGACCGTGTCCGGATGCCACGCAAACCGGATCACGATTTTTCTCCCACCCGACAAGCAGGATGGGCTGGAAAACTTTGGAACACGGAGCACGCATCAACGCAGCTTTCCACCCGCTGTGCACCCATTGCCACCGATGCCGTGCGTCTTGCGATCGGAACTCGTTCACTTTGATTGACGTTTCACAAAATGGAACAGCTCCGCAAGCGGCAACGGTTCCATCTGCCGGAGGAAAGCAAAACCGGAATTATTTGCCACCATTTTTTACGTTTTTTTTCCCCCAAATGCATTGAATCTAGATGTTCTACCGACACCCGCAGGCGAGTTGCTGAAACGGTTGTAAATTTGTTTAAAAAAATCAAATCCAACTCGTTTATAAATGATTTATTCCATACTTCGTCGCTATGGTTACCAATATTTAAACCTCAAGCACCAACAACTCCGTAATCCTTCGTTATGCGTCAAAGGCAATTTCGTTCGTCACCGAGAAGCTGTTCGCCGGTTATCTGATCCGATCACCGACCACATTGTAAACCCACCAAATTGATAAGGAAATGGTTCGCCAGCTTCTACGTACCAGTGGCCGAGATTCCGTAGCCCTCGCACAGAAACTGCCCGCCTTGATCGGCCTTGCAAGTGTCGGACCGTGACGGAGGAAATTAACTCTTATTTCTTCCCTTACCGGTGGCACCAACCACACCATCTACGACCAGCACGAGTCAACTCGGGACTCAAAAACATCAACATCCACCCTGACGCCCAGCATGCGTCGATCGGCGATGGGAGAATGTTCGCCACCCGATACCGGTAGTGCCGATAGTGGTTGAATGTGGTATGACTGTGTGTTGTGCGCCCTCTGGCACCGTTGTGCTGAAAAGCCAAAAGCCCTTCATTAACTTGAGAATCGCTGGAACACCGGAGGCCATACTTCATGTACTCGGGATCATGTAAGCGACCGGCGTACCTTCGAAGCGCCGTTCTGACGATTACATCGGCCTGGGGAAGAATTCAGGTCATCATCATGCACGGCCCAATCTCATCCGCTCGATGGTTACGGTGAGAGAGTACGAAAACGTTATGGTTTTTCCAGCAATGCTTCCGTTCGGCTATCGAACGTACGTCTAAAATTGTAGCCTCAGGCGATAGGATTAATCCAGATGGAGGAAATAATAACTTGCTATCTCATTCCGAAGAGCGTACAAGAACGTATTAATACGACCTTGCACCGGTAACATGCCTGCCGTGCACGTAGAAGAGGCTGTATTATTTATATTATTTCTACAACAAAACGACCATAAACATAAGTTTGGAGATGTTTTTTTTATCTGAAACTGGAATCAAGAAATATGTACCACTCATGTAGAAAATGTTTTTAGAAAATGTTAAATTACTGCTTTGGTAATTAACCGATATAACCTCAGGAAAAAAAGATTAAAGTTATGCAAAAAACCTTAATTATTGAATGATTTTTATATTTACCGAAATACTAACAAATTCATGTTACAGTTTCCTTCCTTTAATCAAAACAACACTCTTTACTTTCGTCTAGCAATTTACAGGAGCAACCCATGGTTACTTTGTTAGGCAATGAAACTCAAACAAGATGGTTAAAAAAATGCATTTTGTTAAAAACAACCTACACGTAATACAAATAAAATCATTTTTTCAAATGTGACGGCCAGGCCAGTAATCGTTGCTAACGATGCAGCCAAAAAGTCTCGAGTAAATTATACGTACCCGTTGATGGCGCCGCCACCAGCCAATATGCCGCCCATTCCGTTGGTCTCGTTAGTATGGCTGCGCTGGTGTAAATTCTCTCACCCACCCGTTTACCTACCTTTAACAATCGTGCGCCGCTTTCGCTCATTGGCAGCACCCGATTTGGCAAGGTTCCCAAGGGCTTGTTTAGTTTTTCTCTCTCCCGAACGACTCCGGGGCGTTAGGTTCTCGAATGTCCTTTATTACACTTTGGGACCACATCGCCGGAGCACGGCTGTCCGTCTGGCAAAAAGAGTGGTTCAGCATCAGCATCGAACGAGCGGGCGGCCGCAAAATATGAGTGAACGGAAAACAGCTGTAAAATTATCATAAAAAGCGATACAAGACCACCCTCCGGGTCGCAGGCCACTGCTGGTCGAGTTTGCCGGTCAGACGTAAATATGATCGGTGGCCTGGGTACAAATGGGCGCTAAGAGGGTAACACATAAAGAGTACATGAACGTGAAGGCACCAAGGGCGACAAATAAAAAAAGATGCCACAATGCTAGTGTAACGCGACGAACGGTACGATGTGGACGAGCTTATGGGACACGTCGGTCACGTGGTTTCGGTATTCAATGTCCTGGAACAAAAAC
Organism: Anopheles punctulatus; assembly: GCA_000956255.1. Lineage (NCBI taxonomy): Eukaryota > Metazoa > Arthropoda > Insecta > Diptera > Culicidae > Anopheles > Anopheles punctulatus. Next base: position 5,547 of record JXXA01013949.1, read on the forward strand.
TATCCGACGTGGTTCTTGTGTTGCCACTTACGGCCACTTCCTCGCTGAAGCATCGGTCGGTGTTCGATTGTCGAGAAATTAATTTGTAATCACGCTACTACCCCAAGCGCCTAGCAATAAGCTTAGATGAGGTGAAAGGCGACAACTTTCAATATCGCAGCCAACGCTTGTCGTGCAATCCAACGCCGCGTGAATGGAGCGAAAGAACAACATCAGCGCTGCCTGCCACATTTTCCTGCACAAACATTCTGACCCACCCGTGCGAGTCTCGTACGTGCCGATCGGTGCACAGAAGGACACGAATCCTTCAAGCAGAGCACCCACGAGGGTGCCACTGGAAAATGGCGCGAAATCCGTGTTGCGCACAATAAAAACATTTGAATAATTCCGTTATTATCGTTATTAATATTTCGCTCGTACTTATAAATCGTGCGACACGTCCTAATGGCATGCACCACGAAACCTACCGCCCCCACCGTCCCCACCGGGCGCCCAAGCAGGCCATGAGCAGTGGAAAATGAACTCTGGATAAGGGATGAACAGCGACGACAGGGTGGCATTTTTTCCCAGTTTTCTTTTTTTTTTTTTTGCTCCACCACATACGAGGGCCGTGTGGTGCAGATGGGTTATGTCGCTGGAGGACACCTCCCCCCGCTGGGCCTCCGCGCTATCTCCCGTGAGATACGGCGCAGCCTGTTTGTCGCCGGTATGTAAATTTGACCTCCACGGCAGCCGGCGCACCTTCTCCGCTCCTCGCCCGGCATTATTTATGCATCATTGCGTTGCCTTACCGGTGGTAAAAAGCTAAACTACACTACGCCAGCGAGCAGCCAGAACCATGTTGCTGCTAGCGCCCTATTTTGCATAGGTGCAAAAACAACCGTTCCTCCCGGGCAGCGTACGTATGCAACTGCAATCCTGGCGTGGCGTGTCACAGGCTACCCGCTGCCGCCGCAGCAACAAATCGAAATGCATAATATTGCATTATTAGGGTTTGTTATTATGTGATTTGGTATTTGCATTATTTTTCCTTTCTTTTTGCGTCCGTTCACCCCTCGTTCGTGTTTATTGCTCGGGTTTATTTGATGATTGTTTGGTGGTATCGATTTTCGAATCGTATTGCCGTTTTTTTATTATGATCGAACGGATTTGTGAGCTCAGGGTGAAAAGTAGAGCTCCCGAGATTGTCCTTCGTTATGATGCCGATCGTCCTATTATTGCTATCGCTGCGGGTTCTCATTATGATCTTCGTCAACGGCGCCTTGGGCTTTTCTTATACCATCGTCCATCCATCGTCAGCACTGCACTAAGGCTGTACACAACCTGCTACCATGCACTCCATGCAAACACGACAAAGGAAAGGCTAGCCGACCATGACTGCGGTTGCTACGTCCAGAAGCGTGTACTAGCAGAGAAGAACTAGAAGAACAAAAAAAAACTCAAGCAACCAAACACACATTCATTTCGCCGATTTCATCCATTCATAATATTTTTATTGCAACCGAAGTGTTATTGTTTCCGCTTACGCTTTGGCTCCTTTTTCGGCCCAGCCCGGGTGCCCCGGTGCGATCCGGACCGGTCGGTTCCTTTCTCCACTAGCCGCCGGCGGGCCTGCCACGGTGACCACTAATAAAGCCGAAAGAGTTACGACAAACCCAGCACGGCGGTGAAAAGTAAAACCGAAAGGAAAAGCATTAATAATATACAGCACGGGCCGGCTGGAGACCGGGCACGGTCCTGCTTTACGACGACGCTGATCTTCACGAGCAACCCCGGCTCGTTAGGAACGGTGGATGCATTTTTTTTTTGCATTGATTTACTAGCCGTTCGAGTTGCGTGTTGTGCTCTAGCCGCGCTAAGCATCTTGCATGCACGTCACGAACGTCCATGCTGCAACGAGCGTTAGTACTCTGCCCCGTTTTTTTCGCACTGTCAGCACGCCGAGCTGGTTTAGAATTAAATCATTCCCTTTTTTTACTATCCACTTTCCGGCACCGCTTCCTAACCGGACATGCTTCATTCTGAACGATTGTGTTGAGCGTTTTTTTTTTTGTTGCGCTGTTTGTTGTGCAGCAAAAGCAGCGTAAAAAGGGGATCTAATCTTCGATGCTTAGACACGCTCATAATGCTCGTAAGACACGCTCGATAATCGGGTGCACGACAGTACAAATCAAAGGGTCGTTTTTTTGCCTTTGCAGAAGCCACTTTGTACCGAAGTAAAATAATAATGCTTTCCCGTTGAGGAGTAATCATCGCTCAATTAATCAATCGTACAGCAGGTATTAGCCAGTAGCAGTAGGAGGGAATAAGGTTGTTATGTAGATTTAATCTTGTTTTTTTTTTTTGACGGAACAATGCAGGATTAAATAGAGTGTTCAAATACTTATGGAAAGTGTAGTGTATATACTTCTGAGCAATCCAATGATGTGCGTATGGGACAATACATTGTATGGACAAATGAACACACTACATGGAGATTCACGAATTTTTCCATCGCAGAAGTATTTCAAGTCAACCATCACAATTTAGCACTATTATCTATTTGCTTACGCACAATTCAACGACCCTCCCGAATGTAGAGCAGAATTGTTTAAAACATGTTTTTAATCCTTCTATTAAAAGCTATATTCGACTTCGTATAACTCACTAATAAAACCTATATCCTCACATCATCGCTCTAACCTCATTATACCAAAGCAATTAAATGACTGAAAAATGTGAATTCACCAGACAAACGTTCCAATTCTAATTATCTTTCACACGCGTTACAGGAAGTCCGGACGTAGCCGGATGTTTCACCAACCGTACCGCCGTCCCCGTCACCATCGTCAGCCTGCACGGCCGGGACCGTCCCACCTCCTATGGGCAAGTGTGCCTCGAAGCAGCCAGCTCCCGGACTAAACGAATTTGGAAGCTCGCCCTACCTAGCGATCTGCAGCGAAGATGATATCCTCTACATCAATGTGGTAAGTTGGCATGCACGCGCGGGTTTGCGACACGGACGCGAGGATCCAATCGGGATTAGCCCCGGGAACAAGCGCCCGGTAATTGCTTTCGTCGGGTGCGTCGGGTGCACCACTCATTAGCATGCACATATCAACACAATGCACGCATTATGCGTCGCGTTGTTACTGGGTCCGCTGAAAATGTCATGGTTCCGGCTCATGACGACACACTAAGGGGAATGGAGAAGGGCCTCGAGAGAGAGTGACGCCAAAAAACAAGCACCCAAAGCACCATCCCGTTGGATATTGCGATCTTCTTGTACAGGGAAAACTCATCAGCTATTCACGGTGCGTTGCAAGCCCAGCAACCGGCGGGGAAGAGAGTGCCTTCATATTCTTCCTTCCGGTCCCTTCTGGACCAACGGCATTGTGTAATAATCACGCAAGACAATCGAACGGACGCTATGAGCACCATTTGCGCCCAGTCAGCACACTTCTAAGGCAGCGCTGGCGGTAATGCATTTCAATCACCTGTGGGCCCCCAAAACAAACGCTAATGATTCAATACCGCACACGCAGTAGTGCGCAACGAAAGAAAGAGAACTAAGTTTCGTAATTCAAAACCGCTATGACCGCGGGTGCACACAACCTTCATTTCACACGCCCGACGAAAAAGACGAGAAGAAATGCTTTCAACAGCTCCTCCGTACACTTTCATTCGATTGGTATTGCATAAAAATCATCGCGGTAGCCAAGAGCTCGACCGCAAACACCCATTTCGAGATGACCTTGATGGCTTCATTTGTCCAACGGCCACGAACCCACCCACCCACACGCTACGCTACGCTTTCCACCCGAATATCTTCACCCGCAACCGTGTGAAGCTGCATTAGCACGGGTGTTGGATGTTGGAGTTTTCTCACCGTTCCGGTTGGCCGCTACATTGCAGTTGCCACTGGCTGCGGTTTCCTTTCCCGGTGGGCAACGTCTGTTCACACATTTTTTTCGCGTTTTTTTTAACACCCCACCCATTCTCGCATGTGTCACGCCCGTGGTGGCGTGGTGGCGAAAAGACGCCAAATTAAAATTCATTGAAAATTGGCGGTTTCGATTGCACGTAATTGAAAATTATACGCCGTTAACGGATTAACCATACCGACAAACTGGCCTGACCGAGTGCGAGAGGGTAAAGACCGACCGATGATGTGCTGGCTGTGAAACACATTTTCCTTTGGCGGTTGATTATGATTAATTCCATTTGCTTTCACTTTCAGTGCTTATTGTTCTTTTGGAGCGTTTGTTTTTTGCGTGAAGTTTTTTTTTACGCTTTCGGGTAAACACAACCTAACTTTAAACAGATGATAAACAAGATGAAATAAACTAAAATGAATTAATTTCTAACCGATACCTACGCGTGAAATAAACATTTGCCACCATGGTACATACTTACCATGGAAAAGATTTAACTATAACCGATATTCTGGGTATTGATTGCATCACGCATTTATTTCTAAAGGGCTATATTTCCAATTATATTCTGCCTTTGGGGTTACATTCCATCCTATTGTTTTAATATTGTTTTTTTTATCTCCCACAAAATTGTTCAACTGTTAAATTTTCCTCTTCTTTTGTTTTCTACGTACAATAATTAACATATTAATGTATCGAACGGGAAAGTGAAAGTATTGAGAATAACTAAACAACAAAAGTTAAAAGTTGTGCCGAAACTTCTTGTGACGCTTGGCCTGCTCGTAATCAAAACTATCGTTCTCGTTTCCAATGCCAACTGAAGCTCCAGCGGACGTCTGCCACGAATTTTCATTATTGGTGTAACCATGTGGGTCATTTGTAAACGCTGTCGATCGCTCCAACAGCAACCCAGGTGAACCGGACCTAAAGCTTTTATCCGATTGCTGTATGGTAGGCGCAGTTCTAGGTAGGCAAACAGACTGGGCACGGCTACGACGCGCTCGGAGGCTCAACTCCGACAGTTTTGACGCATTCTCCGGTGCGATGCACCAATAGCAGCCTTTACCAGTCTCTTTTGGCCGCGGGATCTTGATAAAGCTTTTATTCAAACTCAAATTATGGCGAATGGAGTTCTGCCAGTTGAGGTTACTCAAGTTGCGATAGTAAGGATATTTTTCTATTATGTACTCATAGATTCCGGCCAGCGTCAGTTGCTTCTGCGGTGAGGCCGTAATTGCTTGGATGATCATCTGCGCGTAGCTATACGGCGGCTTCTCTTGATAGAGGACTGGTGCTTGTAGAACCGGCCGTACGGTCTGATTATTGACGCTGGTGTGTCCGTCCTCTGCGTTGAACTGTAGCGGTGACGGCTGCGGAGTATGCTAAAATAAATTGAATGTAGGATTTCGTCGATGAAATTGCCAAATGTTTATTTAAGTAACAACTGTTTACTACGTGCTTACTTCTTGCTTTAGTGATGTGTCCTGCACAGCAGGACCTTCTAATGGCACGATTGTTGGTGGCGAATACATTGCTCCATCGCAAGTAATAGTTGATGGATTGGGTGTATAAACTTCTAGCGCTGACCCATTGGCTTCACTAGCGGCATTAATCAAGACGTTCAAATGCGGTATCGTGTTTGACGAATCCATAAAATCCTCGAAGTGAACCACAATATCGGTACTTGGAAACCGAAATTGGGATATTTTCGATAACTTGTACGGCAACTGTCCCTTCCGAATAAACGAATTATTCACGAACAGGCCATTCTTACTAAGACACTCAATAGTAAACCCTCCCTCCTCCGAATATTGCAGGACACAGTGTTTACGCGAAACATAATTATTGACGGGCACCGGGAAGTCTACAATCGAGTTGGTTGCAGTTCTTCCTATGAACACCGTAGGGTTAAAAATGACCAGGACACTTTCTTTCGTTGCAAGAATTGCTTTTATACGGCTATGATCTTCCGTATGTAGAATCGTACTTGGATCCATAATTTCGACAGTAAACGGTCCTCAGTATATGCCGAAAACGAGATTAACATACACTTTCTTCAGGGTAACAGAAAAGAAAAAAGACGTAAGGTTACGTTCGGTAGTTAAAACAGTAACAATTTAACTTCAGGACACCAAGCACACTACCAATATGCGAAATATTAGATAACTAACGATTTACACGCAATATTTTTTGCGTAATGGACAATATTAATTGAACAAAAACGTTACCGGACGGGAACAGATTGTACACATTGGTAGCAAACTTCCAAAAGAATATAATTTTGACAGTTGTATACACAATAAGTACATGTGTATATGTGTGATGGGATCGAATCTGTTCAACTGGCAATTTGAACATATTTTCAAATTGTAATGTTTTCCCCAGCAAATAAAGAAATTAACAGATTAAATAAATTTACCAAACGTCATCCTGCTGTGATTACACATACCATAGAGTGAAACACATTGTTTAATATTTTTTAATCACATCGTTTCGTACAGTGTAGAAACAGAAAATGATGTTATTGTTTTAATATTTCAAATAATTCAAATGCAGACCAGAATGAAATTTTTCTTTTTCTTAACGCAATAATTTCAAAGCTCATAGCTGATATAACACCAGGACAAGTTTATCGAACAGTATGATTCATTTGTAGGTCAGACGTTAAATATAACCGTTTTCATCTGTCACTTGCGATTTCCCCCCATGCAGCTATGACTTGAACACTAGTAGAAAATTTCAAAGTTTTCTACGCCACCACATGTTCACCACAAGATGTCTCTGCACAGGACACAACCATCCTGAAACATTTTCTACTCTTTCAGCATGCGTTTTCCAACGCATGCGCATGCCAAACAGGATTCATTTCCATGCGAAAGCTTTTCCTTCCAGGTAACTAAACAACAACACGAAGTACTTGCTGGGACATGGAGAAAACTCTCGCTCCCCATATTTTGCTAGGCAAGCACTCACACATATGTAGGATCGCGCGCGAACTATACGTTTCCAGAACATTTTCTGCGCCGGAAAACCCACGCCAGAAGTGCCAACTCGGGCACACACACACACGCACACACACATACTCGCACGTTTCATTTTGCTTCGACCAGCGAAGGCGCACACGCTTCCAGTGGGAAAAGTGAAGGAAAATTGATAGTTCTGCAGTGGCTCCGTTCCCGACGGTCGTAATTTGAAGTTTTTCCCTAAGATTAAGTGGAAAACAACAGCAAAATCCGCAAACAGTTTTATCGAGTTTTGATGGCACACGGTTGCTGTTGAACCATTCATCAAACAAATCGTTTCTGCATTTTACTTTAAAGAAGAAAAACACAGTATTACGGTGACAGTGCAGCAGCAAATGGAGATGCTTAGTGACCATCCTTCAATCGATAAATATTCACGTGATTCCAGTGCAAGCTGTGCACACACGGTAGGAGAAATCGTTAGCAAATAAGAAACGCTACGAAACAATAGTGTTTGCAGCAGTTGTGGAATCATACAATTTGTGTAGCAATTGAGAATATAACGCACTAGTGACGCAGTGTCGTACCATAACCTTCACCGCCTCGGGGGGCAGATTGGTCCCGGTGGTGCAATATATGTATAGACCGTGTCCGCCGGCAGCTGCATACTCCGGGCGGCCCTAGAGCATTCACTGGTCAGCTATGGATGAATGCCAGCATGAGCTCGATTTTGAGGAGCTAGAAAAATTGTGCAGACACACTCCGGAGGACGGACTATCAGCGGAAGAGGACGAAGGTGCACAGGAAGGTGAAGGAGGTGGTGAAGAGGGTGGTGGAGAAGGAAGGTTCCGAGAGATGGTAAGTCGGGGATCGATTTTTTTTTTTGCTTCCTATTCATGCGCTAGCTCACAGGAAAACCGTCGTCGTCCTGAGAGCGAAAATAATTATGGTGGAAATAAAACGTCATCCTGGTTCGAGTGGAAATCGATTTCACCAGTACGTTATTTACGCGTCATACTCTTCGGGATGGAAACTTTGTCGCCCTCTTTTAAGCTTCTCCCGAGAGATACACATCTTCTCCGATATGCTAACGCGTCTGCTGTATCACCGCATCTAGCTTCTTGGGGAGTTTATATACTCCTGCCGGCGTGGTTTAAAAATAGTTGAGCTCTACTAGGGGTGGCATTATGCTAAAGATAAAATCGTAAGATCGAAGAATGAATTGCTTACGATTAAGTATAATAAACAATCATCCTTGAAGCCGGCCGAGTCCTTGAGGAGTAGAGTGTTATTACATGCCCTAACCTTGATTGGTTTGAATTAATTCGACAATTCATGGTCTCCGGAAAATGTAGCTTTCAGCGTCCATACAGGCCCCGTACCTGCACGCTAGTCAAACTGGGAGAGAGAAATATGCGCGAATGCTCGTACGCATGCCCCACCATTTGTTTACGTCTGCATTTTTTGAGGCTGTGTAGGTGCATTCAGCGGAGAAATTTGAGCATCTTCTGATGTTTTATACATTCTGTAACTAAAGATGATGCAATTTTAATAATAGTTTTCATTAGCACACTCATTACGCATAAGATAAACGATGAATAAAGGTAGTTCATTGAAACCAACAATTGATTCAACTCAAATAAAACGTGTTTTTCTACGCTCTGTTAAGGTTGGACATTGGATATGATTACTCTCCCTCTCACAAAGTTTCCATTCAATCATCTGAAGTCATAAAAACTTGATATGCGTTAACCACAGAAACTTGTTTTCTATCAAACAATTAAGATGTACTTAGTACATGCCATTGGCATACACTCCTTTCCTTTGACAACAACAAGCCAGGCCATGGCATGACTAACAGCAACCTTCACGTGAGCCAAGACTTTCCTATCGCTGCCATGTTGAACCGTTGGTACAATTGGAGTTCATGAACTTCATCAGCCCTCGGTGTGTTTGCGGTCCGCACACCGGTTCTGAACCACGAAACAGGTATCGAGGAAAACTGACATGACAAAAAAACAAAAAAAAAACCTCACCGCAAACCGATACGTGTGGAAATACGACGTCCCTGCGGGGTCTCTTTGTCGCATATGCTTTCACACTGCGCCAGACAGACGCCAATGCACCCTTGCCCAACGATACGCTTAATTGTAGGTCTGCATCGATAGTTTTTTTTCTGTTTATAAAATATGCATTACTAACAAGAATTGTATCCCCTCCAGACCGTACGGTAGCTGTCACGATGCAGATTTATATTTAACCTACTCCTTTTGTGTATAAAATATAGACAACCCGATGTCTACGCCAAGTACACGACGTCTGGAGTACTACAAATATCCTACCGTCACATGTCAGAGCATTTGACTA
>JXXA01013955.1:0-18954 GCA_000956255.1 Anopheles punctulatus
CTATATGTAATATCATGCTTTTATTTTCCGCATTCTTGTTTTAAATCAGTCAAACAAAGGTTTTGCAAACAAAGGTGGTTAACGTATTTCAAATTTTTATAGAATTATATGTAATTTTCTATTCTCTCACAAATGTCAATGGTTGTTTCCGTTTTTGTTCTGTTTCGTTTCGCTTGAATAAGAGTAAATAAATACTTTCTTCGTCGCACCAATTTCCCCTCATTCATCACACGCAAATGCAAGCGTTGTCTTATCGACACATAAATAAGAAATTAGTATCGCTTCCCGCAACTCACACATCACAGCTCCAATCGGATCGGGACAGTTGCGCACCGTGGGTACATGTTGATTTATTTATGATCTCACCATGACGACTCTATTCGGACCGGTAACGGGTCTTTCCGTTCGCCCGTCCGTTTCCGACGACACTGGACATTCTTGTTACAATTTTCCTGTTTTTTCTCCCTCTCATGCACCCACCCGGGGATGCTACAAAGTGTCGCCCGTGCTCGGTTGGTTATTTTAAAATTCACCATTACGGACCCAGTTTGCGGAAGCTGCGGGTCTAATGTGGCGTACATGCGAACCGCGTGCGCTTATGGTACGTGGAGTAATTAAACCAAATACATATACTCGTTCGCTTCCAGTGGTTTGCTGCAGACGGCGGCTGCGGCAATCTAGATCTCGAAGTTCGTGCCGCCATTTGCCGGTATTTGACAAACGGACATGCAACAGAAGACGTCCCGGCGATGCCGCTGCTAACGGTACGCATCGACTGCAATGGAAAACGCAAACAAACTCGCCGGAAAACTCGTACACCCAGCCCAGTGGAAAAACCTCCCGTGTCCCTGCGTTTGGAGGAAGGAAAATGTCACGAGATGCACCGACGAGCAATGCACACGCAGCAGTTGCGTGTAATGCATGTTTTCTTCTAATTTTAGCTTTAAATGTCGTTGCGCACACGATCGGCCACGAGCTGGTACGTTTTCTGGCAAGGAAACCCCGGAGGAAAACCATGCAGCCTGTGTGAGATTTTCAACCGTTGGATTGGAACTGCTCGTTGCTATTGTTGCCCTTCTTTTTCCACCCGAACGCAATCGCATCTCGGCGCTGGTCTCGGCGCTGCTCTTTGCCGGAGGAAAATCTATTTTCGCACACAAGGCGGGTTCCGCCTGCGGGGATGGGTTCGCGTTGGCCATGGCTCAAGACGGTGAGTCACACCGACCGCACCGAACGTTTCACTTTGGAGCGAGTGAGCGATTTTGGCACACGAGAGTGCGCCGCAAGCGAGGCGGCGAGTGTGAAAATGGTGCATTTCCACTCGCAGCGATTGCGATTATTGCGCCCCATTTGTCGGTGGGGCCAGTAAATTTGTCAGCGGTCCGCATAGGGGAGGGAGCATGTTTTGCATTTCGTTGAGTAAAGTGATTTTTGGATCGTATATCTGTCGAGAACGGAGAGCGAAAGCAATTTTGCCATGCGCGAATGATGAATGCTTTTGCTTTTCTTGTGTTGGAGATGTTTATTTTTGCAAACGGTTTACAGGTCAAGGAGATTATACTCGTTTTTTTTAAATATTTATTTTCATTGTTAAAGGAATCTTGTGTGGGAAATATTGTCATACGTAGCGCATAATAATACGTATTTTAAATATCATTATTTTCAAACGCAATAAATACTGATTATACTGATTACCACTGACGTCCAATATGATGAAGCTAGAAAATGAATAATAATTATAAAATTAATAATGATCGGTTGCAATATTTGTCGCATTTCTAATGATGTTTAAATTTTAGTGATCATGGTTTTACAATTTTACAGTTTCAAACATAGTACAAAACTGAATTTATGTTATTTTTATTGTAATGCATGTTCGTCATTGAACTACGAATTTAGCAATTGTACGTTTCGTTGAAAAAGCTTAAGAATTGATAAAGAATTTCAAACCAATTTTGATTTCTAAATTTTCAACAGTGTTTCTAAATTCAGTCTTCCGGATCGTAAAATTCTGGTACAATTCAACGAGAAGGCGATTCAGAACCATGGAATAGTGGAAATCTAATTCCCTAAATGTTTAGTTTGAAATTTGATTCAAATACTTCATTTAGTCGCTAAAATGTACTAATTTTATTAGTTCTCATGTTGATTCGGACATAATCCTTTTTTGATTTTCGATACTTTTGCTCAAACACTCACTGAGGATCGGAAATGTAAAGTGCAAAGGATGAATAGTTAATTTCTTGAATGTGTATATTTCAAGTTTGCTTTGTACGCGTACACAAAGTACATATTTGTTGATAGAAATTTTTATAAAATTGCCACCTATTTTACGTCGATATGAACAATTCTTGTCGCAAATTTATTCTATCCACCATGCCAACAATTCGCAAGGTTAAACCCTCGATTGTGTTAGCCTTCAAGCGCCAAAATAACTGCACCATATACACCACCTTTGTGTGCCCGGTCAAGGTTAGTGTTAGTGCAAATGGTTGCGTCCACACCCAGCCTGTGTCGAGGTGTGCCCGCGCACGTTCCCGGCGATTCGCGCGCGAAAAGTGAGGCTAGGAGGGGGATTTGATAGGCGCGTACTGCACTTTAATTCAGTGCACCCCGTGCCGTCGCCCCAAAACCCAACCGAACCCGGTGAAGCGCTCGGCACAATGGTGTCGGTGGCGAAGGAAAACAAAAAAAATCCCACCGGTGGCAGATTTGCGTACTGTGCTGCATTTAAAAGGAGGGACAAAAAAAACATCGGCCGATGATGAAGAAGTTCGTGACGTTGCGCACGCCTACCTGCTGCTGATTACAGACCTGACCCGCGCTGCTACTGCGCGGTAGAACGCGGTCTTCGGTAGAAAGTGATCGCAGCGAAAAAAAAACCACTTCCCATTCTTTTCCACCCATGCCGCGACGGTTATTTTCGTGTTGCGTTTTGCATTTTTGAATTGCATCACCCCGCCATCCAGCTTGGCAGCACCGCTTGCCAGCTCCTAGTGTGAGTCTAATTGCATCCATGACTGGGTGCAATTTGTATGCCACGGTTCCCAGGCCGCCAGGCAACGTCGGGAAGAAAGTGTCAGTGATGGCAGGCTGGAGAAGATTCTGCCGTCAACACATTTCTCGCACATGCGGGAGGTAGCAAGGTTTTTTTTTTGAAATATGATCTCTTTAGCCTACATTGTTCGTAGTGGAACCGTGTGTGAGCAACCCCTTTTCTGAAGGGTGTGCAAGCGCGTTTGAAATCGATACCGTACCGCTCGAGTACGATTTCCACCATCACGCACACATACACATGGTTGCGCAAGGCGATCGGAGAGCGCGAATATGAATGAGACGCGCGAACGCTTGAATTGCATTGGCCCCTCGCTCTCTAGGCGGCCTAGATCGATGATCTCGATCCCAACCCGCCGATGCGGTCCAGCTGGCGGTGATCCAATGTGACAAACGTCCAACAGAAACACACAGACACACACACACGGAAGAAGGAAAACTGGGTGAAAAGTATCGGTTTTGGATCGGGTGGGATTTTGTACGATTGCTGCCGCGTGCACTCCCCTTTTTCTCCCTCCATTCCGTGCCCCCCCTGTGCAAGCGGTCTTTTTTTTCTTCTGCGCTCCGTCCAACCAGCGCAGACGCACATATGTGCGACAACATGTGTTTCCTGGTGGTATGTTTATGTTTATGCTGTGCTGCAAGCTTGTCGTCCGACGGCCAGCACATCACATTCGTATGCGAACTTTCCAACCAAACTCGAACGACTCGCTGCCTTGCTTTTTCCCCATGGGTCGAGTCGCTGGGTCGGCTGCTCCCTCCCCCATGTGCACACACACACACACACATATATATATAGGTCATGTTTGCCCAGCCGCAGCATAATAAATTGTCTGACCACTCGGAACCGCACGGCCCAGTAAGAACAAACAGCGGTATAGGTGTGCAACAAATTGCGTTCAGCTCGTGGCCGAACTAAAATAAAACAAACTGCTGCAGAAGGCACACGCCCAAAGGGGGCTCTACGAGGGTTGTTTTTGCTGCGCCATGCGTGCACAAAATTAATCAAAAGCACCCGCGCGGCGAAGCAGGAATGTCCCGTGATTGATCTTGGCTGGCAGTGCTTCCTGGAAGCGATGGAGCAGCCAGCCACGCTCGGCTTCCAGGAAGTGGCAATGTCGCAAACGCGCTGTTTATTGTCGCCTGCCAGCAAGAATCGCTGCCTTTTTGTTTATGTCTCTTCCACGCTACCTTCCAGGCTCGCGTATTTAATTCGTAATTCGTCGGAATCGTACGTTCTAATTGTTTAGTCGCAGCAAAAACGCGTCTTGTGTGGCCGGCTCGGGTGTGGCAGTACAGCCAGGAGAAAGCAGCAAGCGAGACTTAAATAAATCATATTTTCTTTAAAAGTCTAACAAGACCATGTTCGGCATGGTGGAGAGAAGGATCCAGCCAGAGACCAGATATTGCTGAGCTACCAGTTCGGTCGCCGCTGGTGTTAAATCCACACGAGCGGAGAAGATTTATGATCGCAGTTTCCCTTTCCAACGTCCGCGTGTGTCTGTGTCTCGTCATCAACAGCTTCTTCTCCAAGGTTTTTTTTGGCGAAGAGGACACAACGACGAACTTACGGTAGCCATCACGTGTGCGAGGGCTGTGTGTGTGTGTGTGTCGGTGTGCGCAAAGACTACAAAGTCGGCTCATGTTCCTGCGCGACATTCATCTTCTTTCGAGCGAGCGTCGTTTTTGGAAATATCTTCATCACGCACCGGCGGAATGTTGGCTAGGCTTGGGGAATTTAATCGAGCGTTGATTGTTTTTTCGGGTTTCGGGTAGTAAGTTATTTTTCCCTCTGCTCATGCTGGCTGTGAGGTTTCAAAATTTGATTTGATCTAAACCCCCGGTCGCCGGGGCGGCCAGTAGTTCCAGGGTTTTGCGCTCTACGATCATAGATATACCGGGGGGGAAAGAAGGAGGCAGCCCATTCCGTGCTGGAGAAGCTACAGAACGCGCTGACGCACAGGAGGTCTTTAGCGGAGTTTCTTGTAAGAAATAAAATTTTAATGGGATACGATATGCTAGTTGCCGAAAATTGCCTCATACCTTCGTGTGTGCTTGTTGTGGACCAGAAGTTTAAGGTGCATATCTACCAACCCGTGTAGGAGTCTGCTTGGCTCGTTTGTTATTTGCGGCAGCGTTTTTTGTTTTCGCGTGTAATTTTAAAGCAAGTTTTCTGCCGCCGGCCACAAGTTCTCTTTCGTTTGTCGGAGAGCTCCGCGCGGAAAATTATCTCCACCAGCGATTGCCGTGTCTCAGCGAATGTCAAAAGTCTTTGAACTTGGCATCGTTCGTTCCCGTCGGTGTCCGTGTCCGGTTCAAGGTCGGTGGTAATTAGCAAAGTACACTCCGGGTCCACTAACCGGGTCTGGAAGAAAGTGATTAGAACCAAAGCAAACACACGCGGCGCACGATGATTAAACGTATTTATTATTCCCCGTTTGTGAGGAGCCCAGTGAGGTGCCTCGTCCAATTATAATGACCCAAACGGTCTGTCTCTCTCTCTCGGACAACTTCTCAGCCGCTGTCCGCACGGGCTGTCATCCGAAACCAGAAACGGAGCGCACGAAGTACACGAACGTTCCAACCATGCATCTCCCTCTCTTCCTCTCTTCCTCTCCCCTCCCCGTCCACACATCAACGCACACATCAATTATGGTTCCTCACATTTCATGCGATAAATCCGGGAAAATCTACAACGATCTACATGATAGATGCTATCGGGCCGGGTAGATCGGTAGATTGTCGTTCTGCTGCGTGTCGTCCCTTGGTGCATACCCCGTTAAGGGAACCCGTTTTCGGCCGGCCGCGGTCGCTCAATTTCTCGGTTTGCGGCCGGAAAAGGGCAACGGACTTGTTTTCACATATTTGACTGTCATCTGTCATCGGTCGTCGAGGGCCGGGAGGGATGGACGACATCGGTTGGACATTGGTTCGCCCGGGGTAAATATGTCGCCGGTACGCTGTGGCAAAACCCGGCTCCCCGAACCCGTTATCGATTTTCCCTGATCGATCGGTGGATTTTTCCCAGCCCGCCTTCCTGCTGCCTGGTGGACTTCCTGCCAGGACAGTCGTCACCGCGTGCGAGTGTGCCGGTGAATTGGTCTATCAATTTACCATTTACCTTCTTATCTCCGCAAGCCGTGGACTTGAGTAAGACGTACGTTCGCAGGCATAATTTAGGATACCCCTCCCCGAATGGGATACGAAAAATGAAGAAATTTTCTATCCTCCAACTGTACGCCGCGGATTAGACGGGTAGAAAATGGCAAACGATGATAATCGCTCCCAGTTCCAGTAGTGGACGCACTCGGATGAGGATGTTCCTGCCTGTGTGATCTTCCAATCCGGCGTAACTACGGTTGATTGTTTCGTGCTCGGGCGGTACCATACCAGCCACCACCATCACCCGAACTGACCGTCTACACGGCCTGCCCATATGTGGCGAATCTATGCGCCATTTCGGAGGGTGTGATTATCTTTTCAACGTCCATCAACCGCTCGACCTCGTGGACTGCAATTGCGTGGCGTGGATCATTGTATAGAATTGTCCCCGGTTTGGACACGAACCCGATCGCTGGCGCGTGTCGCGCGGTTATCGTCCAGTCCCCATCTCTCTCGGCGCGATTTTAGAAACCAGGAAGAACTCGGATCCAGCATGGCGGTGCGGTCCGATCGGGGGCATACATCAGACAGCGAGTGGAGGTGAAAACTCATCAGCGACGACGGCGTAACTCGAGCGCGTGTAATGGTTTCGCTCTATTTATGGAATTTTCAAATTATCTTCCACCATCGTCGCAGACGGTCGTTCGTCAGGACCGTCTTTGGTGAGTCAATTCAGTTTGGACTGTTGGAGCTCTCACTGGTCGTTTTGTGGCGGCGTTGCTGGGGGAGCATAAAATAGGATCGAGTTCGATCGATCGAAACCTCAAGCAGAACACCAGGTGGAAGTTGTTACTTTCTTCCGCGCGCAAGAATGTGGAATCTTTCCCATTTCTAAGGGGTACGAGTTTTTCGGTCAGATTAGATGCATTTCAATCGAGATCCTAGCTCGTTTGGGTGATTTCACTCGAGAAAAGGTACACACGCGGCCCTGCAATATCTCAACAGCTCCCTTTGAGATATGCAGCCGGTTGCATATCGCTTAACGATCAGATCGTTTCCCATCAGTAGTCACCTGAGCGCGGAGTACGGCATCCATTGGGGTTAACCGGTCAGAGTTGGCAGGTAGTGCATGCGGAAATAAAGTATCATTACCACGGTTGGGAGAGATGCGACCAGCAGATATTGGGGTTGGGTTCGGTTCGCCCGTCCCGGCAGCAATTTGTCCCGCACCACCGACGGTTGACACTAGTCGTCGCGGACGATGTCAACGGAAATGATCAATCATTTTTGTGTTCATCCACCGTCCCATGCCGGGGTCTACCGGTAGCGTATTGCTCTGGGTCGAACAGCGTCGCAGCTGGTCGCGGGAGAGAAGTGGGTCACGCCTAACACTGCGCTCGGCTAATGATCACCGTCAGCTGGGACATTCGAACTCCGTGACTCCACGACATGGCGGGAGTAGTAGATACAGCCACACCAAAGCTGGCACGATCTCTACCGATCGTCATTAGATTTCAATCTGTCATCCAGCTGCGCCCTGCTGTACCGTCGACCCCGGTCGTACTGGGTCAACATCCTTTTCGGGCGGCAGCTTGGCGTGAACTTATTGGGCGTGCGGTTATTAACTTCAAATTTCACGCACCCCCTGAACCTCTCCCCAGAACTCCGGAATGGGCAGACATAGGGAGCGGAGTTCAGTACACTCTCCCGATGCGGGTGCTCTCGGGACACGGACGACCGACAGATATGATGACGGTATGTGTCGAAATGTACAATGGACAATATTATTCGGACCTCAACAACAAAAAAACCACCACCAAATATGCTCTCCATACTCGGAGTGGAAACATGCGATAGCTCCATGGCAACAAAAACTTCCAGTCAGTGACCGATTGTGAGGTGTACTTGAGGGTTTCGCTCTCTCTCTCTCTCTCGAGGGAGGCAACGGGAGAAGGGAGCATCATGGAGTCGAGAACTATCCGAAAAAGGTTGTCCGGAACTGTACGTCCTCGTGTGGTTTCAACGGCTTTTTTCCCTTCTCCCGTATTGTTTGCCGTCCGTCGTCGTCCGTTGTTTGTCCCAGGTGTCTACGGACTACGCGTTGATCCACAAGTCAACCACTTTCGCGATGAGGCTGCAGTTTCTTTTGACACCTAGACTCTGTGAGGCTCCGATGGGGGTAGGGGTAGCACACCGTTAACCGCCTGTTCTGCTCAGTTTAGGGTAAATTTCTTTCACCGACGGGGGATGTATGCGCTTATGGTGCGAAGATGATTGCGGAACGGTTATTATTCTTCCGCTAGACTCTGCAGACGTCTGCCACTACGGTGCCAGCTGAAAGGCAGATTTCCCATTTGTGGCTGTCCAAATTTGGGAGTGGGTGGGGAGGATTGCTAAAGAAATTGGCAAATACGCTACCGTCACTTCCACCTCGGTCACCTTTTCTGGACGCTGGAAGAAATTATTAATTTTGAACCTTCTTCCCTCCGCGGACAGCCGGTGATGACAGCCAGCCTGGACGTTTATCATTGTGTAGCGTGCCCCGAAGACTCCCCCCTTCCCGTCAAGAGAGTGTGAAATTTTTGGAGGCAATTTAACTGCCACATCGAATCGGGAGAATCTCCGAAGGTGTCTCTGGCTGTGTGTTCTCGCCGGTGTGGGACGTTGTAGTTTGCATGTTTCGTTTCAACTGTGTAGAAACGGTATTTATGTGTCCGTTTGTCTTCCGTGTGTTAGCGAGTGTGTAGTTGCGTAGGCTGACAGACAGCTTCCCGCTTCGATCTGTTCTTTGGTTGGGGTCATTTAGGCAAGGCGATTGAAGCGATTTGCTTGTTGAATTTTTTTATTTTTTTTTTGGCGTGGAGATCTCCACCGCTGCTGCAGTGCTTGACCTCCATTGTGCGTGGATGAAGGAAAATCGCACCTGCAAGCCCGGGGTTTTTTGTTGCTCTTTTCACCACACCATCTTAACGGTTCTGCCGATTAGGGTTTGATTGTCCATTGTGACAAATCGCGGCGAGAGTTGGCGCGAAGTTCTTTATGGTGTATTGAATTTATCGCGACGGGAAGCTATAAAAATGTGTGCGTAGGCTTTCGGAATCGGAGCGGTTTCCTTTGGTTTGGTGTCCATATCGGGGTGCTATTGGTCGTCTAGGAACGATCGCGGTTCATTTTGTATATACTTGATCGTTGGAAGATTTTTAAAAAGTTGAGCTCAAATACTTCAAATTGCTTTACTTAAAACAAAGGCGAACGAAAGCTCTTAAATTCTTCCTCCTCCCCGATCGTCGCTGCGATAGGTTTGGTGTAAATTTATTAACAGCAACCGCCGGTTGACACAGCCGAAACGAACGCAACCGAACAAACGGTCCCAAATGAGCAAATTAAACTACTGGTAAACCGATCTCTCCGCGGCCCCTGAACCGGCGTCATAAAACTGGTGAAAAAATCCTACAAATTAAGAGAAGCGCTGCTACGTTAAGCAGCCGGGGACAAAAAAAACACACACACACACACGCCCAACCGACGCACGGACGGAATGGAATGCTCGTACCCGATGTGAGTTGACCGGCCGGTTGGTTGGGGCACGACAAATATGCCTAATTAACGAAAAACAACCGCCGTTGCTGGCCTCCGGAATGTTGACGGCGGCAAAACGTAAACGCTCGGTGGACGCTCGGCTTCTCGTTTTCGGCGTCCGCTTGGGGCACAGGTTCCCTGTCCTGTGTATGTGTGCCACGTGCGCCATTTTTCGTGCCATTTGCCGGTCCGCACCTCGAACACTCCCCCCGGGGGCACCCGGCGGCTGGGCTTTGAAACGGTGCATAATGGGTACCAATTTTTCCGTCGGCTAAAGGCTCAAAGAAGGAGGGTGGTAAGGAGGACGGCCACTGCTACCACACGCACTGCGTGGCTGGGCTAGGAACGTTTACGGATCTAGGAAGCGCTTCCAGCGCGTTTACTTCCATTGGCGTTCCAGAAGCGAGTGGCAGCGTTGTTTGCCCTAAACGATCTTAGCGCCACGGTAGGATAACGTGATCGGTTGTCGTTTATTTTTTTCTTCCTCCCTGTGTATGGTGTGGCTGGCTTTTGTGGTTATTTGCTCCAGACAAACGAATAATTAGCCCTCTGTCTCGGCCCGAAATTGAAGACTCGCTCCTCCAATCCAGTCCAGTCCGGTGGAGGGCCGAAATTGGATGGATAAAAAAAAAACTAACGCCAGAAAAACGGTGTTCCTAAAGCAACATAAAAAAAACCTGAAACGAAATGTCTTAACTGCTTGCACGGAAGCTAGGCATGGCCGGAGCCTGGCTCTGGAGTGAAGTAGCGCTACGTAACGACGGAGCACAACATCCCAAGCTGAAGCCCGATTGGCTTTTGATCGTTTACAAACATGCGAACGATTCGTCCCCGATCCGATCGTACCAAAGCTACAGAACGCACGCACATCCAGCTGGAACGCCAAGGGGGGAAGTTCGTTGGAAGTTTAGCTCATAATGGATAAGACGACGCGTGTAGCCGTTCGCAACAAAGTTGCACACCGGAATCAAAGCACGGATTCGATCGGGTCATTTTATTCCAATTTTATTGCGTTTTACATGCCTGCGCTCTGTCCTTTCGGGCATCAATTTCGAGTTAAATACGGATTACCGCAGCGGTACCGATGGCCGGACCACGAGTCACCTGTTCCCGTGCGGCGGAACTTCAAATTATCGCTCAAGCCGTAATCCGATTCCTGCTTGCCAACCGAGCTTCCTCAGACACTCGAGCGGGTTTTGCCACCAAAAATCAATAGCGTGTCCTCCGGGCGGGTCTCGGGGCACAAAAAGATCGCTGCAGTTTTCGCTCCGTGTGTGTGTGTGCGTGTGCGAGAGCAACGTAATCGTGCTAATGAGTTTTTAATTGCACACTATCGCAGCTCTGCACTTGCCCCGTGCGGGGTCTAGGTGGATCTCCTGAGCTATAAAAACTCCCTCCCTCGGTGGGGATAATTTTTGGTGAACGTTTCCCAAATAACAGCCCTGCTCTGCACGTGCGACGATGGATCGACGACCGTTTCGGCACCACGTACCTGATCCAATGGCAGCAAATACCACGGAGATCGGATCGTTCGACCGTTTCACGCAACCGACACAGCGCCGGTGGTAGGTTGAACAAGAAATTGGTCTGTAATTTCTACGAGCGAGCTGTAGCAATGGGCATGTGAGCTGCTGCTGCATCGAAATCACGGGCGATGTATCTGCCAGCAACCGATCACCACGCTCTGTTTCGAACGGGCCCATACGGCATGTCGATCATGATGGAAGAACTGGATTCATCGTTGAGTTGTTGGATCACGCGGGGCGAAATGGAGACATCATAATTGGATCGCAGCCGGTGCCGGTTGCGGTGAGCCAAGATGCGCCGTGCGGAGCGTGCGGAAATGCTCCAAAAAGCAGGAGATCTCCTTCGTCCAGAGGCACATTTCTGTCGTGAACTAATTATCTGAGAAAATCATAGATCGTTTTTCGAATTTTATTGCTTTTTGAAAAGGACCTTTACACTGGCTTGGGAAGAGGTGGGATGTGGGATCGAGTGCAGGTTGGAATTTCAATTTTAATTTATTCGCAACTTTACGACACTAACATATTGATAGACTTAATCCCACCGGTGGTATGACGAGAACTGCTGCTCTCACCACCCATCCGTTTGGCGTAACAAATAAAAACACGGATTAGACCCACAGCAGTCGGTGAGTTAGCATCAGCCTACGCTTTTAGAATCGTTCACGATCGTTAAAATAACATATCTTTAGCGTCACGCAGCAAGTGGTTCGTCCAAAGCCGCGACCGCATGTGTGGCGGGGTTTTGTTGCGGGCAAAACACCGCGCGAAAATACAATATCACATTATTCATGTGCGTACTCTCCCCGGGGCGACCCGTAGTGGTATGCCAGCCGCAACTAATGACTCCGACGCGAATAAACAACTCTATAATTCATTCAATCATACAGCGGAATATTAACAACCGCGCGCTAATGTTCTCACCTGTTTGCTTCCCCTTTTCGTTGCAGGTAAGCCAAGCGACGTCAGCCTCCCACTCGTTCGTGCTCGGCGCAAGGTACGGTGCGACACACGCAGGTGGCGATCCGTGGCGAATTCGTGGCAGCATTGCTGCGCCTTCACGCGCAAGCCGACGCAAAATGAACCCTTCGGGGACGGAGAAGACACGGCCACTTTATGTCACCCGTTACGCTTGCTTTCGCACGCATTACGGAGCGGGAGAGTAAATTGCAACCTCACGCGCCGGCACCATTGTGTCCTGGTACGGTTTGGGACACCGCTGGGGATGTATTTCTGGAGGTGATATCTTCCAATTGACCTTGCAGCATAGGAACAGCAGGTCCACATTATGTAGTACTCAATGGCAGGTTTTTTTTTGTTGCTCCACCGATACAAGAACGCAACTTGAACAATCCATTATCCAGACGTAAAAGATCGGAGAACTAACCCAAAAAAGCGGTGCATCGAATTCGAACCTCCAGAGTGGAGCTGTGGAGCATTTGCAGCGGGGGCTACGCCGAACCCGGAGCGAATCGAATGTGACCCACACCTGCGACGGTACCGCGTGACTTTTAGTACGGGCAAATCCAATTGGCTGCGACTTCCGGTTCTTTGACGAACGTACGCAAACGGAACGACACGCTCGCCAACCAACTGCCCACTGGCCAATGTCAACTGCATGCAAACGCGACGGGTTTCCATTTTTGGAGCGCTCCTACCCGTCGTCGAGTCGAGTTGGGTCGGTGTATGGTTCCTTCAGAATTAGCGGAGCGTTCAAAATCTGCACCAAAGGCCAATGTGCGTCCAACTAGGAGATTGGTTTTTGGAGCATCGTTTCTAGCCGCACGCTCGGGTCGCTCACCAACCGATCCATCACGCAGGGACGTCATCGGGACGTCCGCCTCGTCGGAGTCGCAGGTCTTTCGAGGCCATCGGCCATATGACTCTCGTTAAGATGGGAAGATAATCGCGCACTGGATCGCGAGCGCGCGCGCACCGACCATCACCACGGATCATTCAATCCCAGCGCAGGTTGCTCGTATACATGGACGACGCGACCCAGCATGGGATGTGAAGGCAATCATAATTTAAGTAATTATATACGCTCGTCGGTCCAACGAGAAGATGTTGGCTGTTGGTGGGAGATCGAGCACCACCCCGTGTGCACCTTACACACCCAAAAACCCACCCTATCCCGGGCAACACTTTCCTCCGCGGCCGCATCACTAGTGACACACTTCCGAGAGCCTCCCGAGCCGGAGCTGCTGCTGTGGTCCCTGGAGCTGGTGCTATTTAACCTCATTTGAAAGCGCACCGAGATTGGATTGGGGAGGAAACCAATCCAGACACGGACGCGCGGGCTGAGAATTGTTTGTTGGGCGGAAAATATTGTCATTAGCACCGGGGTGGTTTTTTTTTTCTTCGCAATAACTTCCCATCCCGGATCACCGTAGTTAGGTGTTGTTTTCGTCCGGTGTGAGGACGGAATCATGCCAAGCGTGGTTCCCAATGGTTCAACACTCTTCCACAGACACACACTCGAGGTAATAAAGCAATCAGCTCCGGTGACGGTGATGGCAGTGACCGAATTGACCGCAAGCCAGCGAAATTGAGCGTCCACATCTCCTCCGCTTGCACTTTTTTGCGCGATGCTACGCGAGTGGTGGCGTAAAAGTTTTATAATGAGAATAAAATGAGATGACATCATTTGGTTGGTGTCCGGCCCGGGGCAAGGTTGTTGCCGGGACGCTGCATGCTCTGTGTGTATGTGTGCATCAAGTCATTAGGCGGTCGGTTTTGATTGTGGCGAGAAGCTAACGCCGCACTCGAATAAACTAACCTGCACATGATGCAAGCAGGCGAAAAAAAAGCGATGGTACACCAAACAATCCCGGGTGGCATGAATTATGAGTTAATTCAGTTTTGAAGCTGTTTACAAGCGTCGCTTCGTTTCTGTCACTAATCCAGCCACTTTAGGCCGCGCGAGTCGAGTATCCGAAAGTCTCTCCTTTCGCAAACAACGCGCCTTTCCTTACATTGTCGGTGCGGAGTCCGTTCCTTTATGGTCTATTAGCAATAAAAGAATGCATCAATAGTGTACCTTCTCGGTGCATTTTTATGACCCTTTCGCATTTGCATTTGCGTAAAGTATAATAAACTTCCGCACCGCTTCGCCTCGTGTCTGCCATCTGCTCAGTGCCAACTCCGTGCTCTTCTCGACCTACTCGGCGCGCAGATGCTCGCTGGAGGTTACACCTGATCGGTTTTATAGGTTAGCTGGTTAGCACCGGATGGCTGGCTGGCTGCCTGCAAAAGAAAAAAAACATGCACATCATGCGCTTCCCTCGTTAGAAGATCCCGGATTGCCCAGTGACTCGTTTTCCCATTCTGTCTGGTAGCGGTAAGCAAATATGCGCAAACATAAACTCCCGCTCCTGGTCCGTGTGCAGACGAGCGCGAGGGTTAGACCGCCGTGGTGGACCGATACCGATGAATAATGAAATCAACCGCTCGGATCGGGGCGAATCGGGCAGGCGCATCTAGCGAAAAGCCACCGGGCATCGATCGCAACCACTGACCAACAAGCAAAGGGGACGGGACGGCTGCTCGAGCTCGGGCCAGCCGGGGGAGTCCATGTGCGGACCTAACCTTACTCCAGCAACCCCAAGCCCTGCTGACCCGATTGTTGCCTAGCCAGCCACGGACACTGCCCAGATCCCGACCGCTTTCGGCTGCGCTTATCCACCGCTCGGATCAGCGAAAAAGATCCACCTTTTGTGGGCCGCGCGCAGTGCATCTCTCATGTCTGGCTGCGCTTGTGTTCTTCGCTGTGCCCGATCGGGCACAAGAATCAACCAATATATCTCCAGCACGGTGCCGTACGTCCCATTTGGGGCTGCTGGAGATTTTTCATTTACGTTTTATAATTGAAAGTTATGCTGATCGTAAAAAGTAATGCAGACAGGGGCAGTAAAATGCCGTCCGTCCGGATGTGCCCTGTAAGCTACGGGGGTACGGTTGAAGCTGACCGGCACAGGAGAGAAGGACCGTGTGGGAGTCCATATTTGGAACGCGAAGCGAAATGGCTTCGCGTACGAATGGCGGTGACATGTTACCGTGTTCGTTTTGATGTTAATTCGGTTGGTTTGCTTTATTGCAATTTCAATCAACAAAACGAGTCGCTTGTTTTTGGCGATACTTTTTAGGCAACGCTTGATGATCTTGTCTGTAATGGAAATGATCGTTGGAGAGACCGTTCACAAAGTGACGTGTTTATTAATTTTTGTATATTGTTTTTTTTTTATTTTTGGAAGATATTATTGGCAGTTAAACATCTTCAAAAGACACTTCCAGGGTTAGAAAGTCTAGTTATCTCATATGGTTTCATTTTTCATATGGCATTCCATTAGTATGCTCAATGGTCTAGGTAGGATATAGGATCTCTTTGAAAGTTGAACGACGTTTTTATATTCTTAAAATGTAGAAAATAAATCATGTCAAGATGACATCAAACTACGTTGTCTCATGTGCAAACGCTCGAAACCCACGATCCTTCCAAATCTCAAAGAAGAATTTCACCGTATGGTAATAAAAACTCCTCCAGATCATGTCAGTGCAAATTCATCAAAACCATGTCAGAGAATGGCCCAACTCGCCCTACTTGGAGAGAGACTCACACACGCACACAAATATGATGGAGTAGTTGGTTCTGTTTTGCACGCGTAGGAAGATCCTTTCGTTGTGATAGCTCAGCCCAAAACGGACCGCCACGACCTAACCTCGACCACAATTTCTTTCCGCGTCAACTGTCCGAATGGCTCCCGGCATCGCTACCTAGTGGACAGTGTCTGCGCGGGTGGACAGATTGGAAAGGCCGGCATCCCCAAAAACGCTAGAACGCCCGGCATGGTGGCCTCCGAAACAAGTGCCCGGGAAGCAACCTGTCAAGATTTATGGTTGATTAATTGACGTCGGACTTTGGGGGACTTTTAACGACCAGCGGTCCCATCTGCGGATCTACCGGATTTGGATGTAACTGTCGAATTTCGTATTAATTACACTGCTCTCCGCTTAACCTAATCAAGATCGCGCTTAACCTGCGCTCGGCTGGGCTAGCTTTCGCTCGAGCGTGCCATTTTGTTTATTATTTCGGGGCATCAATTTTGTTTTATTTCTCTCGTTGCGAGACTAGACTTCGAGATGTTGGATATTGATATCCGTCACCGGGAGGAACATCGACGGCAGCTAATGAGCCGACCGTTAGATGGGTATAAAATTCGCAAATGGAAGCGTTTTCCACCCACAGACACAAGAATAAGCACGCACGTGCTCGTGCCATCAAAAATGGTGGTCACCATAAGCCTCCCGATCGCCCTTCCTACGTCGTCTACCGTGCTTGAAAACTTCAATGTCTCTTTTCGTGATGAGGACCATCACATGATTACTAACTAGCGTGTTTTTTCCGATGCGTTCAGATATCGGACATTAGTTTCGGCCATAAATATCCTCACCGTTCGCTCAGATCACTTCCTTTGACATTGATTTAGTTGCCCCGTTGTGGTTGACGTAGATAGGCTGGACTACACCCAAGTAGTCAGTGTGCTAACCACTTTCCCAATACCAAAAATAAAAGAACTCTCCCTCGCGCACTATAAATCATCGTGCCCTGCAAGATCCAACGCTCGGTCCAATATCGGGAGACCCTTCAGGGCACGGGTCTTTGTGGTCGGTTCCCTATCGGGGCCCGGTACGCTATCATTAGCCGCGACCGCGACCTCTGCGCAGGTTCAACTCGACCATTATGATCCCGAGGGTACCAAAGCCGTAGCCCGACTAACCATGACATCGTCGTCGTCGGCGGCGGCGAGCTGTGTGGCAAGTCCAACTACTGAAACAATTGCAAGCGGTCCAATCTGGAGCTACCCAGCCCAAGGGAGGATCAGCCAGATCTACCTAATATCGGTCACAGGGGCCGCCCAAAGTCGGCTGTTCGTCTTGGGAAATGCGAGCAGTGCGCATTGCCGCACATGAGAGACGCAAACCGATTAGAGACGCAAAAAAAATATAACATAAATAAATAAGCACATAAACAAACAACATACGGTACCACCTTTCCCTCTCCCCATCACCATCCCGTGCGCTGCTAACCGTGAAAGAGGAGCCGTTATTGTTTGCCATTTCCCGCGTGCACACACCAGACGTCTTTTGCATTCCGGCGGTAACGGCCGAGTTTATTAAATATTTTAATCATACATTGTCCCGATGCACAATTGTTTTACCGAGCGGAGCGCGGAGATGGAGGAGGGGGAGGCCAATTTGTGACTATGTTACAACTATGCTAGCGGCAAAATGGCATTAGAAATGTGGCGCTCTTCTGCGCCGCAAGCCAGGGCGGCGGCTCGTGTGGGAATGTGGTCCGTCGTGCGACGGACAATAATGCGTACAATGTGTGTTTCGCGCCACGAGCCGCCACGCGGCTAATATGAGCTTTTATATGTGAGCGGGTGTGTGTATCGCTGTTTTCAGTGAAAGTGCTCGCGTTCCTCCCTCGTTACCCTGCCTGCCTGCGCGGAGTATAATGTTTAACCTGAAATTAACCCCGCAAAAAAAAGCAAAACGACCGTTGCCCCGTTAAGCAAACGCGTATGAACGCGCCACACACACACACACTCCCTAGCTGGGAAATGGAGCAGCAGCTGGGTGGGGTTTTGGGCGGTGTGTGATTGGAATACGAACAGAATGCGCCGCTTGGTATGGGGTGGTAAAATTTGATCACGATTCCATTTCTGTTCGGGCAATTGTTTCACCGTGCAGAGCCGGTGAGCGCGCTGTGCTGATTACTAATCAAAACAGTTTTCGGTATCGGGTTCGGTTGACCACAAAGAAAACTTTCTTTTCCCCGCGTAGCGGTTGTTGAAGTATGCTTTATTTTATAGCAAAATATGTTTAGCTGTTTTTGCCGAATAAATATGCTCCATCATGATTATAGCAGAACTAATTTAAAAATAACTTACTCGTTCTAAGAAAACTTGGAGAACAATACCTTCCTTCCAAACCTTCAGGTTTGAGTTTTTGCTTCTGCTAAATTTAAAAAAAAAATTATTTTAATTTGAGTTATTAGAGTGCGTAATAATATTTTTCAAATTCATGTTTTGTACCCATGAAGAACTTTGACAATTGCAACCCATAGTTTGACTTAAAGTTCTTTAAAATGTTGTTGATCGTCACAACCGAAAGTTAGGACGTAATTAACTTTCATGGGTAATAGATCTAAATTTTGTAATTTTTCAGTATTGGTCTGAAGGAACATTGTTTTAGAGACTAAAATACCAAATACCCAATTGTGATAATACGTATTTATGTTACTATTCACTTGAGGGCAGCTAATTTTTCGAGATTTGTATTTTTTTTTAATTTCTTTTAATGGAACTAATGCCACCTGTAGAGCTAATACGTTCCTCCACGACAGAACCAATCGCTAATAAAGAATCAGGCAGAGTGTGTAATTGTTTATTTGTGGTTTATGGTTTTCGTTATGGTATAATATACGTTATGGTATGTTTGTTTATGATTTTCTTACGTAATGATTTATTTTAATAATCTTTGGCCTGTTTTCAGTTTGTTTAGGAAAATATTTATTCATGATTCGTTCCTTAACACGAGCCGAAGCGTAAAACCTTGTTCACTTGCGTGACTTGTTAATTTTTTGTGTCCAACGCTTACTTTATGCTCATGCACTTGCGGTGTCTCGCGGACC